>JAODAL010071186.1:0-15622 GCA_025379985.1 Phyllomedusa bahiana
CGCGCGGGAAGAACGGACATAGGAAACAGAACCACCACACAACGCCATGCGTCGGTGGCAAAAGCTGCCATGCTACTTACAAAGAGATTATAGTGGTTCTATCAAAAAAGCCATGCAAATAAATGCATGGCAAAATTAGCCCAGTATACCAATCTAAAATATGCAATGAATTAATAAAGGTTCAACCAAACTATGTATTACAAGTTAAATGATTAACGTTATACTGAAACTGGATATGAGTTAGTTAGGTGTGTATTAACAGATAAGATATGAAACTGATAAATAGTTAATAGCGCAGAATATATAAAAAACTGAAAAAAGAGCACAAAAATTAGGACAAGGGACCAAAATATATAAATGAAGCAAAGAAAAATAAAAAATATATAAAAATAAAGATACAAAAATACAACAAAAGATATGTCATAGGAATACAGTTACACAAAAGGTCCAAAAGGTAAGGACTCATTTAGCCCATATGGTCTGAGTGCTTTTAATTGATAAATCCACTGAGTCTCACGTTGCATCAGCTTTCGATCATAGTCACCCCCACGTTTTGATGAAGTTACAACTTCAACCACAGAAAACCTGAGGGAAAAAAGGTTTTTTGGTTTGAAAGGAGTTCATGTGACGGGCGACGGGAGAATTCCCGTTAGGCGAATATCGCCCAGATGTTCTAAAACCCGCCCGCCTCCTTAATTCACGTGTTGTTTTCCCCACATTCATGAGGGGGCAATCACAAGTGCATTGGTACACAAGTCCTTTCGATTTACAGTTCGCGTATGATCTCATTTTGAAAACACGGCCCGAAGTTATATAAGTTATTGTCTTCGATACATCAATATTTTTGCAGGCTTTTCAACCTCCACATCTAAAGATACCAATAACATTGGAAGACAGCCAACCACCAGAAACCCCGGGAGGATGAAGTGGCGTGAACCACAGTTTTTCCAAAATTCCTCCTTTTCCAAATTTTTTTTTTTTGCTGGGAGTAATCAACCCAAACTCAGCTAAGATGGGATCCTGAGTCAAAAGAGGCCAGAAGGTGGAATCCTGGTACTACCATGGGAAGTATTCTTATTTCAATTCTATTCTGTAGAAAATGTCCAGGAAGAGAATCTCTAGCAAAATTAAATGCTGTGGAGAGGACCTTTTTAGGATATCCTCTCTCAATGAATCTTTTTTTTTCAAAACATCTGCCTCCTTTTTTAAGGAGGAAAGGGAAAATTTCTACTGCCTGAAGTACTCCCTTTAGGTATACCTTGCTTCAAAGGCAAAGGGTGGAAACTCTCCCACCTAAGGAGGCTGTTACCTGCAGTTGGCTTGCGATGAATAGTAGATTCCAACATGCCATCCTCTCCTTTCCTTATAATAAGATCCAAAAACACCAGGTCAAGGTCATTTACTTCATATGTGAATTTCAAACATATATTATTGAATTTGAGACTCTCCACAAAAGAAACAAAAGAGTCTCTAGTACCGGTCCACAGACCAATCACATCATCAATGTAGCATCCTCAAAAGGAAATGCTACTCAGATGATGCCAAAAAATGGGGGTTTGTGTCGTGGGCCAGCCAACAAAGGGTTGTGTCGATGTTCCTACGACTCCGCCGGGGGTTTGTCAGATTCATCGGGAGGAAGGGATACCTAGTCAACCAATCAAAAACCCCTTTGGGTTTGCTGGTCAACACATGGCCCTAGATGACACCGGCAGTTCTGGCCTCACTGATCACCCCTGCTGCGACGCCCCCTTTACGGGCCTGCTCCCGGAACGTTTTGCACTGCCACCGCATTGGGAAGGGGCCCGCCCCCCTCTCTGTCTGACAACGTTTGATAAAAAAAAGACATTAAGCTTTTTGGGGATGAAATACCGTAAAAAAAAAAACAACCAGATGTAAATAGGCGATATGGACCAAAAAATACAGACACCCTGTACTTTAGTCAAAATTACTGCCAAACAGAAGCTAAAATTTGCCCTTGTGTATGAAATATCAACGAAAAACAAGATGTAAATTAGGTGTATAGAGGACCAAAAAATACAGACACCCTGTACTTTAGTCCAAATTACAGCACAAGCAAGAAGTAAAATTAAGCCTTTGGTATGAAGTACCCCACAGAAAAAACCAGAGTAAAATTTGGCATATGGGACAAAAATAAAAAAGGTACCCTGATTTTAGTGAAATTAACCCACAAACAAGGGGGAAATTAAGCCTTGGGGATTAAAACCCTACAAACAACCATATGTAAAATTTAGGCATATATGGGACAAAGTACATCCACCCCGGACTTTTTGGGGAAAAATACCCCCAAAACTAAAACAAAATAATAAAAGCTGGGAAAAAAAACAATGTGCAAAGACCCCCCACTTTAATGGTCTTTCCCCCCATCGCTGATAAAAAAGAGTTTTTTTTTACAATAAGTTTAAGTAGTGCTGCAGCACAGTAGCAGCACAAGATGCTTAGACAGACATGCAGTGAGAAGTTGAGGGTTTAAATGGCGCCTATTTTGGGGCTGTACTCACAGAAGCCCGCCTCCTGATTGGCTTCATGTCTCACATGTCATTGGGGGTTTTCCCTTTTTCTTCCTCCCAGAGTTCTCTGCCCCATGAACGCCTGTCTCACGGCCATTTTGCCAAAAAAAAAAGACGTTTCTTTCCCGCGAACACCCAAATTTCGGCTTTGTGTAAACCGAAGTTTTCCTGAAATTAAAAAACGAATTCCACTATGTTAAAATCGATTCGCCCATCCTATGTCATTTTTTTATATATATACGATTTATCATTTTTAAATAATTTTTATGGGAAATTTTAAAAGCCCCATGTACATTACTTCTTTGGGGTTGTCTTGACCCCCGTGACTCTAATACACAGTAGTGAGAGGATTGCTTGTAGTCCTTCCTTCTGGTTGGCCGGTCGAAAAGTGTAAATAACAGCAATAACCTTAAGCGGAAACAAAACCCACCCCCCTCCCAACAAAAAAAGGGACAAAATTTTTTTTTTTACTTTTTTTTTTAATTGCATAGGACTATAGAAATTCTAAAAAGAAACTTCAGGACTATTGGTTTTAACAATAACACTCCTTTCTGATGGCAATGTCTCTTTAAGGACCAGTTTCTGTAATCTTTTTTATGCTTTTTAAATGTAACAATATGTGTATTTTATATACATGTAACATAATAAGAATAATTCTTCAAAAATTATCCTGTATCTGTTGCTTACATTTCTAGATCCCTTGGTGAAGGGATTCTTTGAACAAAGGGACTGGGTAAGGAAATTTCTTAGAGGAGTACCCTGTTTCCCCCCAAAAAAAGACATCCTCTTAAAATAAGACCTAGTGCATTTCTTTATGCAATTTTCAAGTTTGGTTTGCTTATGCGATGTTTTATAAGTCACTACAGTATATTAATACATGTTAATTTTTTTTGTTCAACAATAAATGGGAATTCTTGTTCATGGAAAAATAAAACATCTTCTAAAAATAAGTCTTAGCTCGTGTTTAGGAGCAAAAATTAACCCCTTACCGACATTTGACATACTCATACTCAATTTGGAAAGGGGTTCCCGCAAATTGCGTATAGTATGTCAAGGGCGATTTTGGCGCTCACAAGGGGACGCGCAAGATCGGGGCTTTGGAACCAGGGATATTACCGCGGGCTATCCGCACCCCCAGGCCGAGTGAGCTCCAGCCGCATGGGATTAACCCCTGATGTCGCGACATCGTGGCGCACATCGCAGCGCGGGTACAGACTGAGCTCCTGCTGCCCACGATCCCGGCGCAGAAACGGTGCTCAGGCCCTACGACTCCTACCAGACAGCTCAACCTAAATGACAGCTCCGGGTTGTTGGTGACATTTCCGGAACCAAAACACACTATAAGCAGTGGGGCTGATCTCCTTTTGTTGAATGTGACGGTTTTCATGAAATTCCCCTCTGAAAAAGTAAATAAGTGTATATAAGTAAAAAAAAAGTGAAAAAAAGTAAAACAAAAAAGAAAAATAAAAACACGTACACCGCCCTTTACTCCTTTACAAACCCCAACCCCCCCCAAAAAAAAGATCAAAAAAAATAAAGTACCCATATTTGGTATTCCCCGCGTGCATAATGACCCACCCTGTAAATTTCATGTTAATTAAACCCTACGGTGAACCCCGAAAAAAAAAAAAAAAACATAAACAAAATTTTCAAATTTTTGTTCATCTCGAGCACAAAAAATGAGTAAAAATCTAAAAAACTCATATCAACAAAAAGTGTCCCAATTAAACGCAATTCCCCCCCCAAAAAGAAAAGTCTTTACACAGCTCTATATAGGGAAAAATTTAAAATTTTGGCTATTTGAAGATAGCGATGCATAAAATTTGTTTTTAAAAAATAAAAACACTTTAAAAAAAAAATTGTGCTTCAAAAAAAAAAACAATAAATTGAGTATCATCGAATCGTCTCAACCCAAGAGTAAACTAACTTTCACGAAACTAACGTGAACCTATTAAAAATAAAATAAAAAACACTGCTAGGATTCAGTATTTTTTTCACCCTGTCTTCCAAAAAAAGGATTTAAAAGCGATCATAAAGCTTGTCCCCCCAAAAAAGATCCCCCTAAAAAATGTCAACCACCCGCAAAAAAAAGTCCCACACGCCCATAAACAAAAAATAAAAAAAATTTAGCTCCAACTGCGCGATGCAAAAACTTTTTTTCCTTTTTAAAAAAAAAAGTGTTTTTATTGGTAAAATCAAATAAAACATAAAAAAAATACAATTTGGATCGCGAAAAATATCAACCTGCTGGTAAAAAATACATTCATTTATACCGCACATGACCGCGTAAAAAAAAAAAACTACCAGATTGCTGGTTTTTTACAAAATGCCCCCAAAAAACCCCTAATTTTACTAAACAAAAATCAAAATGATCTCGTAAAAAAAAACCCCAACAGCTCTGTATGCAAAAAATTAAAAAAGCTTGCTGTCGAAAAAGGACAACATAAAAACGCAACTTTTTATAAACTCGCTTTTTTTGTGTAAAAGTAAAAAAATAAAAAACTATAAAAAAATTTACATCTTGTAATTGTACCGACCCCCCATAGTAAATTATCCCATCATTTACCCGTATGCAAATACTGTAAAAATGAAGCCAAAAACAAGGGCGGAACTGCTTTTCACCCACCCCCCCCCCCCCTTTTTCAGGGCCCAATGCAAAAAAAAAAAAACTACAGAACACCTGTCGCCCAAAATGAAAAATACACCCTTAATGAATCCCTGAGGGTTTTGAACCAAAAAAGGGGGGCAACTTCTAAAGGGGTTCACCTGCTCGGGACGGGGGGCTTTGCAGAGCACTGGCCCCACCAATACGTGCTCCCAAAACCCAAATAACACTCCCCCCCTTGTACAACCCTCCCAAATCCCCAAACAGCATTTTACACCCACATTTAGGGTATTGCCAAACTTGGAAGAAATTGCGAATACCTTTTTGCGGTTTTTTTCCCAGGTTTCCCTTGTAAAAATTAAATTTTTTCAGCAAAAATTTTGCAGATTTTTGGAAAAAAAATTTTTTTTTTATTTTCAGAGCCGAACGATAAAAAAAATTTTGAAACACCTGTGGGGGCGATATACTCACTGACCTCTGGTATATTTCCTAAGGGTGTATTTTTAATATGGGGCTTTTTTGGGGTGAAACAGAATTGAATTAAGTTTGATATTTGCAACATTTTTTTTATCTTCCTCTTGTCTTTTTCAAACTTAAATCTTTGTGTAATATTCTAATATGAATTTCTGACTAGGATACAAGGACATGTTCTGTTCCGCTCACATCAAATATTTGGTCTACATAGGGCATTTGGTCATTGACCCGTTGAGCAATTTTGAATAACATCTAGCTGCTGGCTGTGTTTAGAGGTTATAAATTAGTTGTAACTAAGGCAGATGTTCAGAGTATTCAATTTTATTTTTTTGGTAGATGGGGAGGTGTCATGATTTATAATAATAATTAAATGATATTCTTCACTTAAGACACTGATTGGATTGAACCTATATCATGATCTATATACTTATCTTTGGATTGGATTGTAATAACGCCATACCTTACTCTGAAGTATATCACGCCTATCAAACGCCTATAAAAAATCATTTCAGTCCATAATCAACATACTAAGTCTGTTGGAATGAGAATCACAGTGCATTGTTAAGTTTGAAGGTCCGTGGGAGACAGGAGAGGTTGCTAAGAAAGGATATCTACAATCATTTTGGTGCCTGGGAATCGATTAGAAAAGACCTATCACCGTGAGGAGAGAACGGAGATACGCCAAAGCCCCCCTGAGTTGCTTTGAGAACCTGGGTATCTGGCTAAGCACGTGAGCATTTGCCACACACAAATCCATAGCTTCTCTGCAAAAGGAGTTGGATCCTGTTAATTGCTGTGAGGTGAGGTTTCTCTATTATTCTATTATTCTCCCTCTCCCACGTTCCCCGACGTATCAATTTGTGGTTTATAGTTTTTTAGCAGTTAAAGTATTATAGAAGTTTTAATTTATCAACAGTTAAGGTGAATAAAAATTTCACAATTGTGCAGTGTTGGCGTGTTAGAAAGTGTAATAAGTTATCTGTTTTTTTGTTTACTCGAATTTTGTTGTCCTGTATCCAAAAGTTTTTAAAGGAGATGGGGTTTTTGTTTTTGTCTTCTGTGTTTTTCTTTCTCCTTGAGAGGTACGCTGCCCTCAAGCGGTGAGATAATTAAGCTTACTTCATACTGGTTTGGTTTGCATTGGGTATGCACATTAATTGTTGCCAATTGTCTTATTTTGCGATTTTTATTCCTTCTATTATTTCTTGGTTTTATATAATGCGTATTTTTGCACATGAATATGCATTTCCTTGCTGTTAGATAACTGTTTTGACTTATAATAATATCTCGCAAATAAGTAGAAGTTAAATGACATTTCATTTGAGAATTGTTCCCATTGTATTGTATGATTACAACAAGGTACTAGACAATCGCCACATTTCCTCATTTAATTAAATAGAAATGTTGGTCCAATGAGCAAGGAGTGCTCGATGAAGGGTATTATATTATGGCTATAAACCGTTGGTTTTATCGCTCTGGACGAGGGGGGTACTACTTCCTTGGTTAATAAGGACTTCATAAACTTTGGGGAATGTGTCATCAACCTTGCAGAAAGAACAATCTGATGTGCCCCCAGATTGGAATAAGTACAACCAAACTAACCCGGGGGTAAAGAAAAAAAGGAAAGTCCTATGACCCAATATGCTAAAAATAATATGGGGTAGACAAACATCATTTTGGAGTGAAATGGCGATTGTGTATACCTGAGTTACCTCAAGAAGGTACAATTGGGATTTAGAGAGCATTTACAGAAGATAACTGCTTCTGTGTTGTAAAAAGAAAGAAATGGAAATGTTTTGCAATTGGATAGGTGAAGCCAAAACGACAGTTGTTATCTTCAATGGGACACTCTAGATAACACTGACAAGCCCATCATTCAACCACCACTGACACGTGCATTACAATCCTCTTGATACTACTACCAAAAAACCTTCAATTGTGGAACAGTAACAGTAAAGTATTTATAAACCACAAAAGCTAATGAACATGTAGATGAACCTGAGGATGACATGTTTACCATGCTTAGTACATAGCATTACAGCGTTCTCAATTAAAGATAGACCTTACAGTAGGCCTCGCTAAAGATGCATCAAGATAGCCCTGAACAACACCAGCAACCTCTACAAAAACAACTAATCAGACACTTCACTTGCAAAACCCCCAAAACAACAGAAGTGCGTAATTGCAGGAATATATCCTGAACCTGATCCTAGGTCTTCCTCCCCGTTAACTCAGGTAATTCCCAAGTGCCCCATTTATATAATCTCTAAAAGGGGCCAAGGACTGTAGTTACACCCATCACAGAGAAAAAGCACTACATTAGGAGATGAATCCTTCAATGACAGGAACATACACTCCCATTGGCACAATAAACCATCAGGCATCATACGTTTCACATTACATTCCACCTGCATAAGTGAAATACAGTACCGAGTCCACATAATAGGACAAGGATAACACACAGATTGACAATTCAAACATCATTTAAGGGAGGGAAGGAGACACGTAGAGGAAAAGTGAAGCTGAACCCACCACAAACTACACGACCCCCCCTAATAGATAAAGAAAGACAAAATCATAATCAGCTAGTGATTCTGTGTGCTTTCGCTAGGTTATAGAGATATAAAAAAACACCACAAGAGTCATGGGAGAAGGTTAGAAAAGATAATATTAACATACCATTAACATGTCAGTTCAGTAATTGTAAAATTATTACAACGTTGTTTTCAACATCAACAGAGCCAATCATGATGGAATTGGGTCCAGAGACGCACTCGACAAGTTGAGTGGACAATTCCTATTCCACTGGAATTTTTTTTTATTTTTATTTTACACTAATATTATGGAGTTTTTCTCTCTTCCAGGATCTAAGAGCATCATAAGCGTCTTTTTTCCCTTCTAGAGATACAGAAGATCTAAAATTAAATGTCTCTCATTAACACTGATTATCTTCCAGCTACTCAAAGGACCATATCAGCCGATAGATGAAGTGGTAAAAGGCAAACCAACTATTTTTATAGTACACATTGCACACTAAGCCGCATCACTACTATACATTCATTCAACCATTTCAGTAGATGCCGCCACTGAGCTTATTGGAAAATGATTTTTAGGCAATCTTCAGCTTGGGTGCACATCTCCCTTTTGCACCTTAGATACATTCACATATATGCTAACTCTTGAGAATACAGAGGAACGCTGTTGGTACCTGCTGATGCTGGATTGGTTAATGATCATCCCAGCAAAGGAAGAAGCCACAACAGATTTCTGAAGTATTGTTTCAATACTGAAAAAAAAAAAAAAAAAAACATCCATCAAACACCATTGAATATGAATTCTACAGAGATGGGGCAGATAGCAAAAACACCCGCAACAACAAATACAACATTAGAGCTTTGTAAAATCCAGTTCACACAATACACAATACCTGATCACCCCATGAAAGCTGAAATTGAATAGCCTTACGGACACAAGCTCTGCGTGAAATTTCTTTTGTGCTTGCAGACGTACGGACAAAGTCTCCTGATACCACAATTACAGAGATGTCAAGACAGGGTGAATTACATAGAACACCCTGGCCTTACACGATGCCCACAGATATCTACTACAGACATAGTATCACAGACAATTATGTCCATTCCCATGAATGAAACACGAATGAATAGCTTTCGGGAATGGTAGGTTACTGCTATTAGTGTTTTAAAATGCTGCACAATTATAGGACTTAACCAAAGATTCTGTGGCTTGAAACCATTCACATACATGACTAGGACTAGAAAGGCTGTTGAGAAGTATCAAAATGCCCTCTCCTCTCAGCCCTGTGCTCTAGGCCTACTAGATTACACAAAGCCCTTTCCACTTGTTTTTGCCTTAAAGTCCAAAAGGACATGCACAAGTCTTGCTCAAGTCCCCAATAATAGCTAGCTGCAGGGGTCATTTAGACCCCAGTGTGAAGCAGTGTAGAGAGAGAATCAATGCTATGCCTTAGAGCCATAGCGGCTGAATGCATTGTCTGTAGAGAAAACCTGCCGAGTTTTGGTCACATTTTTGAATGTCCTTGGGTTCCTCATTCTCGTGTATGTACTCCTGAATTGGTCAAATGACTCACAGGCCCATATTCCGCTTGGTGGGAGCCTGTTCTCCTCCACGCCTAGTCACATCCAACGATCCACCACCTGCACAGGGCTTTGAAGAGAACCTTGATTTTTTGTTGTCCACACTCATTGAGGTACAGAGAGAGGAGGTGTGAGACCGAGAAGAGAGGCCTTTTGACAACTTGAGTTGGCCGTAGACCATAACACTGCTGCCGCCCCAGATTTAAGGGAAGAAAGTTTAAGAAATTTGAAAATTTGAGAACCCAGACTTCAGTTACTTGCAAGCATGTGAGTTGTCTAAGGAAAGACAGACACATTGCCCTGATTTATTTTTTTTTGTAAAAGATTTTTGTTGTTTAAACTTTTAGCTATGAGCAATGGCAAAAGAATTAATGTGTTATTGGAGAAATCCTATTCTGAAAGTAACAGCTGTTGTGAAATATAAGCACATACTTCAAAAATAGTAACTGTGTCTTTACTTTGAAACTTTGTAAACTTTGTTTTCCAAATTTGGCTCTCCGTAGGAAAACGGCCCGATGGAAGGTTAGGGGTGGCACCCAGATTTCATATGGACTATGGACATTGGACAGGAAAGCCAGATACCCCCAAGAATTTCCCCTGACAACGCTAAGCTTAAGCTACCCATTGTGGGAAGACAGCGATGCGAAATTTGGTCCTCCACACACTGGTGTGCACAAGGTTTCACTGCAAAGGCGGACGTCCTTCCCTGCCAATGTAACCTCCAGCAGAGTGCTGGTGAGCAGTGAGACTTACCTTCACACCTCCCCATCAACCCCAAGGGCCCTTTCCAAGATCCTAACAGTAGACAGCTACCAAAGTAGAAGATTATTGTATTTCTTAGGTATTGTGTTAAATTTTATTCCTGTACCATAGTTGCTTCAAGTAAGTCTAGAACCTTTCTTACACTCACTGGTAAAGTATTACACATCCATTTAATGCTAAGAATTAAATAAACATAGTGATAATTTTGTCGTACCCACAAGAATATTTAGCCAAATGTTGCATAAGAGACTGATAATGAGGTGACAGATGTCTTACCTCATCTTGTTTTAATGGAACTACATACCACCCCCAGAGGGTTACTTCAACTTCAACCTTATGAAATTCTGTTTGGAAAATTGCCTAATCAACCCACTCTCAACCTCCAGAGACTGCACATTCATCTTTAACAACTCTTAATGGACTAATGTGCTACAACTACTAAAACAATTAGACGGATTTTGCATCATCAAGTAGGGTCCTGCAACCTGTCCCTACTCTTTGCCTGACACGATACGTCAAACCAGGAATAATGTTGATGATTCGGCAAATTTTTTACGTTCGGTTCTTTTTCAGAAAGGTGGGCCGGATCTCATTTTCAAGTTCTGATGACCACTCCTTCAAGTGTAAAAGGTCTCAGTAAGAGGAACTTGGAGCCATGCGTCACACTGTCAAACGTTAACCCGCCATCGAACGGAAGCAAGTACCACTGCTGCAGCTGCTACTACTGCTCCTCCTTGTCACGCCAGGACAGTGAACCAAAAGATAATCCTATAGCTCTACCGCTCCAGACGTGGCTTTTCCATATGCCATCCACGCAAAAGACGCAGCTGAGGTAATCAAAGTGTTACCCTTCCATCGCGTGAAAGAAAAGAAGATCGATATGGCCCCTCCTGTACAATAAATTACTTGGCCCCTTCAACCCAGCACAAGAACTGGTGCTAAGTAATTGTGTGATGATGGGTTTTGGTTGTTTTATTCTTATTTGCTGTGCCTTTTCAAACATGTATTCACTGGCTCTGTCATCAGCCAAGATTAACTATGCCAACATGGCCAGGAAAGATGCACAGGTTAGAGTGAGGATGATAACGTCCATTCCTGGAACCAAAGAAACACATCTGCATATATAAATTGCATTGAAAGTTCTTGCAAACCTAATTGGATATGAGGCTAAGGTGCATTAATTGTGGTTATGGTCAAATAGAATCTGTAAGATGTGATAGTACACATCACGCATAATCCATCATCACAATCTATGCCATTCAAAGCTACAACTGTCTTTCCCCTTAGAAGAACTAATTTTAGGAGAAAATGACACTTGACACTTTTCCAGGAGGTAATTCTAGCTTACAGGTTTTGATAATACACGAGTTTTCTTTTCCAAAGCATGAATGGGCATGCACCGCCCTTGGTGGGTGTGCACCCTGTGTGGGTTTTTTTAAAACGTGACTTTACAACAGTAAACCCCAATTTCTTATCCATATTTGGGGTGGGTTTCAACTCCTCTTAGATTAAAAGGGTGAACAACAACACAAATGCAGAGGTTTAGGGTACATTCCCATGATTTGACACTTTATAAATAGTATTTTTGCACGAAAAAGGATTTTTTCTTACATGAATGTCTTCCCCTAACAATAAACTTTATTTTTTTTCAATGCAGTTCACTAATTTAGGAGGTGACCACATTGGTTTTTTTTCAAGTACAATAGGTTTTTTTCCTAGGCACATGAGGTTTTCTTCCAAGACATGCAATAAAATAAGAAAACGGGAGATCCCCCCCAAACCATTGATCAATTTTTAATCCAGGAACTCCGCATACCTCAAAATGAACACACAACGCACACAAACAATGAAGAGTAAGGATCATGACAACATTAGTGATCAGATTTTGATGCCATTAAGATTAAGGTTCTACAGTATAGAATAGATTTTTACATGTTTTACCAGGTACGCATAGGAGGCCCAGCATGTAAGTGTTCTCCTAGCTTACCCCACTCAATTGGTTTCAGTGGCAATCTCTGGGTGGTTCAGAACGGAATAGCCCACATCATCACCCAAATTTTTATTATTTGCTCATCATCGGATACTTGATGCAAAGGTATCGTATAGTCTCCATGAGAAAAGTTTCAAAGGTGCCCAAATGTCCAAAGGACAAAATGTCATGAATATTATCATTGATAATGCTGCGGTAACCAACAAAAAAACAGCCCTTCTTGATGAACATCAGGGGTAAACTAGTATGGAATTAAAAATGATTTAAAATATCAGAGAGAGTGATGAAATCAGAATGGAATATGAAGTTGAATATTTGACATACATTTTAATTTATGGCTTCATCTTGTCTTCCTTCAAAACTTAAATCTTTGTGTAATATTCTAATATGAATTCTGACTAGGATACAATGTCATGTTCTGTTCCGCTCACATCATAATATTTGGTCTAAAGGCATTTGGTTCTGACCAGTGGCCAATTTGAATAACAGTCAAGAGCTGCTGCTGTTTTAAGGTTATTATTTAGTGAACCTAAGGCAGATGTCAGAAGTAATCAATTTTATTTTTTTTTGGTGAGATGGGAGGTGTCATGATTTTAATAATTAAATGATATCTTTACATAAGACACTGATTGATGTAACCTATATGCTTATGGCTATATACTTATCTTGATTGGATTGTATAATATGCCTCCTCTCTTGTATTAACACGCCTATACCCTTTAAAAAATCATGTCATCCATAATAAAGCATTCTAATCTTTTGAATAAATCACAGTGCATTGTTATGTTTGAAGGTCCGTGGGAAGACCAGAGAGGTTGCTAAGAAATGATATCTACATCAAGTTGGTATTTATTACGTTTTGGAACCCTTAGGTGTCCGCAAACCATAAATGGGTGCCTAAAAAAAAAGGGGAGTGTAATGAAAAATGAGACCCCAGAGTCGCATATTGGTGCACCTCCTGTTCTGAGGTTTTGTGGTTGATGCCAAATAGCGCCTAGGGCAACATATGGGACATCACCTGAAAACGGCGAGATCTGTGTATTCAATATTAAGTGCATTTCCATATAACATTTACCGTATTCCTGGAATAATGTATAAAAATATGAAAATCTGCAAAAAAAAGTTAAAATTTTGTAATTTTCACCTCCACTTTTGCTCTTAATTTCTGTGAAAATTTCTAAAGGTTAACAAACTTCTTAAATGCTTTTTTTAAATACTTTAAGAGGTGTAGTATCTTAGAGGGGGTCATTTTTGGGGGTATCTAACATACGGGCCCCCACAAAGCCCGCAAAACTGGACTGGTCCCTAAAAAAATCTATTTTGAAAATTTTCTTGAAAAATGAAAAAAATTTCTACTTATTTTTTAAGCCCCTTTAATTGGTACAAAATTTTTTTTTAAAAATGATTCAATCTACAGTAGCATTTTGGGAGTGCTGTTTAAACTATTTTTTGGTGGGAAAAACTATCTGACTTTTCTGGAGAAATTTTTTAACTTTGAAAAAATTTCGAATTTTTTTCAATTTTCATGATTTTTTATATTTTTCACAAAAAAACAAGACTTTTTGGGTCAAAAAGTATTACTAACTTAAAGCCAATTTTTCACCAGAAAACACTTCTGAACACTTGGATAGGTAAAATGTCAAAAAATTTTTTTACATAAATGACACATACAGATTTTTAAAAACCCGGGCTCTTCAGGAAGGGCCAAAAAATGGGCCCCCTTTAAAAAGGGGGTTTAATATAAAACCTCTTTATTTTTTGGGGAAAATGGGGATTTTTTATCTCACCAAGATGCCAAAGAAAAAGGCACAAAGGTTTTTTTGCTTCAGGCAAGCATGGTTGACGGTGCCTACACAGTACTCCTCCTGCTTAAGATTTTTCATGTTATTTTTTTCGTTGTTTGGCTCCCCTGAAGTAACAATGAATTATTTATCAAAAATTGTCTGCAATGCTCTGAATGCTGAATATCTGTTTAAGTGAGAAAGATGCAGGGCTTTTCTGTTATAGGGCTGTTTATATTTGTGCTCAGAATTTTCTCTATCATGCTTTGCTTCACTGATAATTAGCAATTTCACATTTTAATCCCTAAATTCACACATTTTATGCTATTTAAAAAGCTTTTTTGAAATTGTCTAAGTGCTTAAGTTCAGCTTTGAAAGTGTGAAACATAAATTAGTACTAATTTGGGCACTGAATCATTGACACCATAAATGTTATATGAATCAAATTTAGAACCAACATTATAGGATATGATAGAAAAAGTAAACTACGAGAAACAAATGTCACTATGAATGTTGCTCCATGATCTATAGCATAGTTTAAATTCACACTGTACAAATGCTTAGGCAGTATTGATAACCATGAACTTTTTTCAACATCATCCCCTCTGTATCAACATTTTTTGCATGTGTATGAAAACACTTAGAAGAAAAGTAAAAACTTGAAAACAATTATTTTGTCTTCTTATCTATAGAAGTGCCACAGGAAGGTACTGAAATGGCAGTTTGGAAATTTTAAAATTTTTAAATGCCATAAGGAATACAAAAATTTTCCGTTGATATGTCAACATCAAAGTCTGCAGCATCTCAGCAGGATTAACCAGTCCCTGACCTAGTCATTTACCCCCACTCCCTTCTGACCAGGCATACTTTCATTTTCTTTAGTACATGTATTTTGGAATGTAATAATGCTTTCCAATGCTTGATTATTCAACTAATTTTTTTTGCCTTTTTTCTGTGGTAGGTAACGCTTTATTTTTATGTAACTTTTATCTTAGATTTTTTTTTATTTAATAATAGGATGGTAATTTTTATAAAAGTCTTTTTTAACATTGTTTATGTTTTAAAGCAAACTGTCACTAAAATGCATTTTGCAATTGTGTCAATTTTCCATTATGAATGTTTTTATATGGTTATAGGTGCTATATATTTTAAGGATTTCCAGTGGCAGGGCTAAAAGTTGTATTTCTGGTTGCCAGTTTATTTGTTTTTGCTTTTGTATATACCCTGTTTCCCCGAAAATAAAACACCCCCCCCCAACAAAGAAAAATATGCTTTTTTAGTTTGAAATTCAAGTGTGGCTCTAATGCTGATGTTTTTGATTAAATCATTACAATATTTTTTAATGTTGATGTTTTGTTTTTAAAAAT
>JAODAL010071187.1:0-15622 GCA_025379985.1 Phyllomedusa bahiana
TCTCTTATTCTTTAAATAGTAGAAAATTAAATAACTGTCATGGGGGGGGGCTAAACCTGAGAATAAGATTTCAGCAGTAAATGCTCTAAAACCTCAGCATTTACAGAATAAGGGACACAGTGCTGGAAACAGCAGGTCTGTCACTAGCTTGTGCTGTCCTCAGCAAGGGGGGCATAATCTATGTGACAGGTTCCCTTTAAGGTGATGTTCATATTTCACTAACTGCATCTGTAAGATGGAAGTAAAAAGAGTTATTCAAGAAAGTAACCATTTTCTATAGTTTTTATTACAGCACATGGATGTCTGAGGCAGGTTCGTTGCTTCAGTACCCTCCTAATAACTGTTATTTAGTACAGATATATATATTTATATATATATATATATTTATATATTTTAGACTGTTCCAAAAATTAGTGGTGACCTATTTTACTAACCAGTCGGAAAAAAAAATGATGGGAGCGATACATATATGAGACAAAAGCATAAAATAATAATAGCTGGCACTTTTACATATGGGTGCACACATAAACAGTATTTTGTACTATTTTACACATGTCAAAATTTATACACCGTAACAGAAAACATTTCGCTATTTGCTGTCAGATGCTGATAACCAGAAACATGGTGGCTAAGCACTAGCTGCTTTCTTTCTGTTACCAATCACCCTCATGCTTGAACAATACCAATAGAGGGTGAAAATAGGGTGTTCTGAGAACTGTGCTAAAACCCCACTGAGACTGGGCCATGCCCTCCTAAAAGCTGTCTGCAGAAATATTTGGTTGGTGCCTAATCAATATTTTCTATTTCAGGAGATGACCTGCTGGAATGCTAACGTAAATTGTAATATCTAGCACTTCTGTTATTAAACCGTGTAGCTCATAGGAGGTATCAGGGGCTAGCTTATGGAGCCAGTTTACAACCACACATGGGGTATTGCTGTGCTCAGGAGACATTGCCTAAATTTTGGGATGCTTTTTTCTCTAGCAATCATTGTAAAAATATAAAATTTTGAGCTAAAACTCCCTGTTATTGGATTTTTTTTTTTTCATTTTCACAACCCAACTGTAAATCGTTCCGACACCTATGGAGTCAAAATACTCACTACACCCCTACATCAATTCCATAAGGGGTGGAGTTTCCAAAATGAGGTCACTTGTTTTCCACTGTACTGGTACCACAGCAATTATAACTTGGCTTTCCTATGTTCCTGAAAATTTGTGGTGATTCAGCGTAGGAATACCCTTAATCTCTGTACATCTTCAGTTTTGAAGTCCGGTTTGGAGGAGGTACCATGAGAAGGAGCGAATTTGCTTGTTGGGACAAAAAATGTAGACCGCTAGTAGGTAGGCAATGTAAGGAAGCATCACGAAGAGAAGCTAAAGGGCTTGTGAGTCGGGGACAAAAATGTTATGTATGGTGGCCAAAATGGAGTAACGTGGACTGTGGACCATATCAGCCTTGTGTCAGGCACAGTGTGTGGTGCCAGACTGGCTGTCCAAGTCCACAAAGTAAGACTAGCAGAGAACCACCCAGAGTTGAGGTGTAGAACAGAAGGTTAGAGGGGAATAGTGACAACTCTGATAGTGGCTAAACTTTAGGTCAAGTATTATGTAAATTAAATTGTGGTGAAGAGAAACACAATTATCTATACTAAGGGCTGAGGGTATGCTCACATGACGGACATGGACGCTGATTTTGGGGCGGATTCAGTTCTTAATCTGCCTCAGAATCTGTATTCTATCAGTCTATAAGATGTTCCAAGTTCATTTTTAATTTATGCCTGTGTAAAATCGCACTGTATTTCATCCGACACAGGTTTTACTTGCTTATTTCTGCACTTCTTGTAAGCGCGAAAAAATAAGTGACACGTCAATTCTTTGAGTTGGATTCTGCATCTCCCATATAGTATAAAGGAGGTGAAAAATCCACCTCTGAAAATCCATGTCATATCCTCGTCTGATTTTCCTACGAAGATATGCCGTAGATTCAGCTCTGAAACTTCAGTCACGTGAACATTCAGTGGTGTTACTGTACTGTTTGAAGTGGTTCTCTTAAGTGGCATGGCACACATGCAGTTGCGAATGGTCAGGAGATGATACTGTAGTTTTGTCCCCACTTTTCATAGTCATAGATCACAGTATTGCAGTATTACTCAATTGGATATCGCTGCAGCATTTTACACTGCTGATACAAAAGTACAGTATTTATCAGCATACTCGCCAGCCTTCTTAAAAACTGACAAAAAATCCAGCTTTCGTAAAAGCAGTAATTTGACGATATAAATTCAAAAACAGCAGTGCAAAAACAACTACATACACGTTTCAGTCACTTACGTGTTTCAGGTACAAACGCCCAGTGGATTCTTTGCCAATTCTCAGATGAGTTTCTACTACATATTTTCTGTGCTTACTGTTTAGAACAGTAGGTGAGCTGGATATGGATATGTTTTTCCATGCCAACCTGTTTCTCTTGATTCTGGAACATTTAGGCGCCACCCCTGGTAATGTTCCTTTGCCCCCAAAAAGGTTGATCTTAGGTGGATGAGTTTGAATAGACCCACCCCTTTTGTGTTTCAATTTGCTGTTGTTTCCTGGTAGAAAAAGGAGCGTTAACAAATCGCTCTGTAGGTTTCAATCATCCTTAAAGGGGTTTTTGCACTACAAAGATCATATCTCAAATAATGGAAACAGTCAAAATAAGCACTTTTGCAATTGGTTTGCATTACCTAAGTCACTTAGTATAGCAGATATGAGCTTTTCTGTACAATTCCACTTATTTCTGCTGCAGCTGGATGGGAAACTCCCCCTTTTTCTGTGATTGGCTGACTGATATGTCATTCAGCCTGTTCAGACATGCCTCTGGATGGAAAACACCCCCTGCGCTGTGATTGGCTGCCTGCACACTCCCTTCTGTGCTGGGTATATCAAAAGTGAAACCAACTGCCTGAGATGGCTGCTGGCTATATACTCATCTCCGAGCTCTAAGGTGAACAATCTGGGCAATCACTAACTATCTAGCTGATTCACTCTCCCCTCATATAACACAGTCTTATACACCGCTCCCCACCCCCCACAGATAACAGCTTTATACAGTCTGCTCTACCTCCTTCCTGATAACAGAGGGAGAGGAGGAGGGAGGGCAGTGTGCATTTTTCACATGTGTTTCATCAGTTCAGGCTGTGTGTATAACTGATTATACCATTACAGTGATCTGGTTACAGCAATACAGGGGCTCTGGTTACAAGGAGCTGGTGCAGCCACAAGCATGAGAGCTCTACAGCCATGAGAACACTGCAGAAGGGCTGTAGAGCTGGCGTCCTGTCTCTTCCCCTGCTTCACACAGAATGATGATGTCACAACTCTTCAGTGAGGGGAGAAATGCCTCCTGGGAGGAGATACACGCCTACTGAGAGAAGAGACTCACTCTAGATTTGAAGTTGAAACAGATAAAAACAGTTAAAGTGTGCGAAAGCTTCAAATGATAAAATCCTTTTAACCCTTTACCGACCCTGGACGTATGAGTACCTTATAGTTCCGGTAAGCGTATTTGAAGTTCCACGTATTTGGTATCGCCGCATCTAAAAAAGTCTGATCTATTAAAATATAACATAAATTATCCGTATGCTGAACACCGTAGAAGAAAAAAATTCCAAATGCCAAAATTGCGGTTTTTTGGTCATTTCACGTCACATAAAAATTGGAATAAAAGTGATAAAAAAAGTTGCATGTATTCCAAACTGCTAGCAATAAAAAGTACACTTCAGACCGCAAAAAATGACCCCCTCACTGATGTCTGTAAGTTATTAGTCGCACAAAATGGCGCCGCGGTGCAAATTTCAAAAATAAAAAATGTTTTGAATTTTTTTACTGTACCAAAACATAATGGAAACCGTACATGTGTGTTTTTGCCAAATGCATATCAACCTGTAGAATACAGATAACACAGCATTTTTACCGAAGAATGAACATTGTAAAAAAACAAAACCTCCCACAAACATGGTGCAAGTATGGTTTTTTTCACATTTTGTCCCACTTAGAATTTTTTCTTCACCAGTATATTCTATAGTAATATGAATAACACCATTAGAAAGTACATCTGGTCCTGCAAAATAAAAGCTCTTACACGTCTACATAGGTGGAAAAATAAAAAAGTTATGGCTTTAAGAAGGCAAGGAGGAAAAAATTTAGAGACATATTATTATGACCATTCGTCAGGCAGGGGTTTAAAGGCGTTTTCTCTGTACCATAATTAGCTTTCAACATGTGAGGAAAGGTAAATGAAGAATTTTACTAAATACATTGCACACAACAGCCTCTGGGTTATAGTCCATATCTCCTTTCTTGATTACACAGAGAGCAGGGAGTGACATTGCTATAGCTGGACAGAGCAGTGTTTATCTCTAACAAGATTATATTGTTTAGCTTTGATAAGAACCTGTTTTCTCTCCCTGTAGCTATGCCTACAGTGACATAAGTACAGGATATTTAATCTGTAGCCACACTCAGCTGGTTCTAGAGGAGCTAAATATGCTAATCACTGCTCTAGAACCACCCACAGCCCGACCAGACAGTTTGAGTCTGAAGCTGTCACAGACTCAATGAAACAGCATGGTGAGAAAACCCCTTAAAGCTGATGAAAATATTGAAAAGTTTGCAATGCTGGAACAAGGGTCGTGGGCCCTTCAAACAGCTGATCTGGGGAGAGCCGGGAGTTGACTGATCTAATGTGAGCTTAAGGATAGACAATAAATTGTAAAAGTTGAATAACGCCTTTAAAGTGGTTGTAATCATAATCCGACTATAAAACTAAGAAAGTTCAATTTACTCGCTTATTTTCAGCACTTATTGTAAGTGCAGAAAAATAATTGTTATGGAATTCTTTGAGGTGAATTCCGCACCTCCCATATAGTATATAGGAGGCGAAAACTCTGCCTCTGAAAATCAGTGTTGGAATTTCAGTGCCTGAATCTATTGTGTGAACATACCCTTATTGAGTGGGGTTACTGTACCGTTGCAATTGTTTGTTTAAGTGGTTCCCTTGAAGAAACATTGGGCTACATTTATGAAAACTGTCTAGGTCTAAAATTCATTTTATTGCCCATAGCAACCAATCAGAGCGCCCCTTTCATTTCATATAGTGCTCTGGAAAAATGAGACGATCGCTCTGATTGGTTGTTATGGGCAACAAAGTGAATTTTAGACCTAGTCAGTTTTCATTCATGTGGCCCTTTGTCTATGTAGATTTGTACACATCCAGCTTCCCATAAAAACAGTAATTTATTGAAGAAATAAATTCAAAAACAGCAGTGCAAAAACTACTGTAATGGCTAGGAGTAGTGGATCCACTGGATCACCACAGGCGGTGGTACAGGCCACACCAGGGAGTGGAGTCTAAGGCTAGGTTCACACGGTGTATTTGCAGGGCGTAATTACGCCCCGCAATTACGCTGTGTAGCCGGGGGCGGGAGCGGGGGGCCGGCACCTCGCCGGCCCATAGACATTCATTACCAGCAGCACGTATACGCCGCTGGTAATTCACATGTCAACTATCTCCCCCCTCGGCGTTTTGCCGAGCAGGGAGAGGAGACGTAATCCACAGTTTCTATGAGAAACTGTGGAGTACAATAATGACTGGGACGTTTTCAGCCCGTTATTTGCGCACTCCGGCGCGTAATTACGGACTGAAATACGTCCAGTTTTAAGCCGTGTGAACATGGCCTAAGTGGGTTCCGGTATACACCAGAGCCCGCCGCAAAGCGGGATGGACTTGCCGCAGCGGGATTCCACCAGGTCGTTACCCCTGATGTAACTTGCTTGCGGAGGCAGCCGAGGTGCAACGTGGTATAGAATCGGCAGGCGAACTCGTAGATGGGGACAGGCCAGAAGGTCAGGGCAGATGGCGAAGATTCGTGGTCGTAGGACGACCTGTGGGCTGCGGCACAACTCGTGACAACTACTTATACGTTTCAGGCACTAACGCCCATAGTACGCTAAGAGCATTAGCACCTGAAATGCGTAAGCAGTTGTTTTTGCACTGCTGCTTTTTAATTTATCTCTTCAATAAATTACAGGTTACTGTAACATAAATGAAGGAAATTTAATCTGTAGTAACGCTCAGCTGGTTATAGAGGAGCTAAATATGCTAATCATTGCTATAGAACCACCCACAGCCTGACCAGACAATGTGAGTCTGAAGCTATCACAGACTAAATGAAACAGCACGGTGAGAAAACTCCTTTAAGCTGACGTAAATATTGAAAAGTTTGCTGGCACAGGGATCGTGGTCCCTTCAAACAGCTGATCAGTGGAGTTTCAGGAGTCAGATTCCCACTGATGTTAGTTTGAGGATAGGCCATCAGTTTTAAACGGCTGAATAACGCCTTTAAAGTGGTTGTAACCATCAAGCCTGTTGTACATCTGTGTAAGTTCACATAAAAACTATTTTGTTTTCCAAACAAAAAAAAGTGGGGCACATCCAGCGGGGCGTCCCTCACACACAACCTTGTTTGCCATTTGTAGTGCTACTTTTTTACTTAAGAACTAGGGCGGGAAACTATGAATTTGCATGCGCCATTTTTGCAACTTGGCACCGACACAACCAGTTTTAAATAGATATAGAGGAGTGTATAATACGACAGTATGAATGAAAGTGTTATGCAGCAAACATTTTTTGCCGCATAACATTCAATATTGGCGCCTAGAGTGTTATGCGCCAAACTTTGTAGGGCAGTTTCGCACCAAATTTTGGTGCATTCAAATGTTGTCAGGCTCACATGGGCCGAAGTTTGGCTGTTGCCTGTTCATACATCTATAGATTCCGGCAATATATGGCAAAAAAGGCGAAAGCGAATTCAAGAAGTCGCCCTTATTTTCCAAAGTAACCTTGATAGTTCACGGATCTTCATATGGGTCATGTACAAGAATATCAATGTAAGTGATAAACATTAGCCGATCATTTATAAAAGTACCTAACAGTAAAGCCTCTAAGTGCTGTCGCTTTGTTGTTTAAAATTGCGTTAATGAGAGTAGGCCCGTCCGTTTTGGGCAATAGGGAGGCCTCTGCTGGAACCTGGGCTCGGGGGACTCGGATACTTTTTACAAGTGTCAGCGAAAGTTGTTGTGGAATATGCTTAAAAAGCCGAAGGGAGTCTTATTCTAATACATAGCCCAGAGTTGCTTCTTCATACAAACTTTACTCTCACAACTGCCTTGTCAGCTGGGACCAAAAATTCTCCAAGTAGCCTCTGACCCTTAGATATCAATGCTTGAAACATTTGTTAAGGAGCAGCAGGGGGAAAGATCTGGGAAACATTCTGGGAGCTGGTGACACAGAATGGGAAGGAGAACTATAAGTCAGAAACCTGGAAAGGAACCAAGAGTTCACATTTATTATACGCACCAGAGTTCAGTGGTTCATGACTGAAGGGTTACCTCTTAAAAAGATGAAGACACAAGCCTGGAATTGGCTTGCCTTACAATTATCACAAACGGAGCCACCTACAGGTAAACATGTCTACCTTTGCTGGTAGTGACATGTTAGTTGCTCAAAACACTGTTCAGTTTCTGTATTTGCTTTTTTAACTGCTATATTAGGAGTAATTTCCTGTTCCCTACTAAGCGAAACCTATTCTGAAAGCGTTGTAAAATTGATTGTCATTGCTTTGTTATTAGCCATAATGGGAACGCACAATCCAATTTCCCTTTTTTTCTCTTTGCACGTTCTTATTGTAGGAAAAATTGTAAAGGAAATAAAGTTACTTGTTTTTTATGTTTATTTGTTGTGTTTTGGGTTTTTAGTAGTGGTGCAGTTAGTTCTATGAAGTTTTCATATTTAGTATTTAAAAGTGGGTTTTATGGTCCTTCCCTAATTCCAGCCCATGCCATGTTCTGTCCCAAACAAGTCCAAGTAGCATTTATCATAATTTGTACTTTAATGGAAATCGTAAGTTATTTTTTAATGAACAGGTATAATTCCGCAGTGTTTTGGTTTTTAGTCCCTAGTCTGCTCTAGAGAGCAGTTTCAGTCTTAGTCGTCAATTGTACTGATTGATAGAGATGCTGGGAGACTGTCAAGAGCAGTCAGTAGAGCACCACTCTTGGTACTGAGCAGTTAACGGAGAGGAAGTGACAAGGTTAGTGGCTTCTTGTTGGTGAACTCATATGACTCTTCCTGGCAGAGAGAGGGAAAATTGGGCTGAGAAATTACATGTGGTGATTTATGTGTCCTAACGATGCGGGGATGGAAATGTCAGGGGGGAATACAAGGTTACCCTTTGTGGGTGCCTCCCCCCATGTGTGTATGGTTATACTTGTTTATAGAGGGAGCGGATTTCAATATATGGTTAATTATAATTATATTATAATATATATATATATATATAAAATATATTATAAAATATATATATATTTATAATGAAAGATAATGATTTCATCTAAAAAAATAAATGCTTAATTTGATTGAAAAAAAATGCGACTAAAACATAACTTTTAATGTATGTGTTAAAAAAGATCATATAACCATAAAAAAATCCAAAATCCAAAATCGGATCCAAAAAAGTCGTGTGAAATACCCTTAGGCCATGTTGACACGGCTTATTTGGGTGGGGATTGGAGCCGTACTGCGTCCCGGTTTTGTGTGCTGTACGGCTCCAATCCGTCTCAGTCATTACGGAAATCTACAGTTTCATAGAGAACTATGGATTCCGTCCTCCTACCTGCTCGGCGAATCCGCCGGGCGGGGAGAAAATGACGTGGAATTATTTTTGGCGCGTAACACGCCATAGATAATGAAAAGTTATGGGGCGGGAGCTGCGGCCCCCCGCCCTGCTCCCGCCCCGCTGCACGGCTGCTGGCGTAATTGGGGGCGAAATCCGTCCCGCAATTACGCCGGCAATAAAGCCGTGTGAACGGGCTTAGACACAATGAAAACAGTCACTGATGAAAAAATGCGGCTAAAACAGAACTTTTAATGATATGCGTTAAAAAAAAATAATCATATAAAGCATACGCCACCTGGAATAAATAGATACAAGTATAACTAGTACCACCAAGAGTGGTTAGAAAAAAGAGAGAGGACAGGTAGGTATATTCTTATAAATCTTATAAATCCCGGGAAAGATGTGTTTCCAAGACGGATAACCTCCGGAAATCTCCTGGTCTCTTCTCATAAGGTTCCGAATCCCACAAAGTAGATCAACATTCAACTGGGAAACAAAAAGGCAGAGAGAATAACCCTTTAACAGTCTGCCTAAATGGTGGATTTGTGAGTATATACACAGTATACCTGCCTAGTTGCATAGTTAGTATGGTTGAAAGAGACACGATGTCCAATCAAGTTCAACCAAGGGTGGAAAAAAAAAAAAAAAAAGTGGGTGAGGGAGAGAGACAAGAACTTTAAGCCCAGCCTCACCACTGGTGAATGCCCTGGGACCCACAAGGTCCTTTTTCTAACCACTCTTGGTGGTACTATCTATTCCAGGTGGTTTATGCTTTATATAATTATCTTTTTTTAACGCATATCATTCAAAGTTCAGTTTTGGTCGCATTTTTTCATCAGTGACTGTTTTCATTGTGTCCATGGGTATGTCTACACGACGTTTGTGGATCCGTGTTGGATCCCAAAATCGAAATCCAAAAACGTAGCATTGATCGGATCCAAAAACGAAGCTGCGTGTTTGGATGGTGTTGGATGCAGAGGATCGCACCCTTAGTTTATTATAGGGCCCCTTTGCTCGTCTTTCGCCCCAAAGGGACTTGACATGTCAACTCTTGGAATGGACCCGACAGACGCAATGTAAACACGCATTGGCGATCACTCGTGTGAACACCAATACGTGTTTTACATTACGAGCAGTGTAAAATCACAAATGCTCATTGTCAGGTGGTGTTTGGGTCCGTCTAAAAGCGTATGTTTGCACAGACCCAACACGCCGTGTGACATCCCTAAGAATCATCTTTTGATTTATTTTGAATTTTATTGAATCACAACCTTGCACTATGCTGAGTATCTAGTATCTAAATATTTGTGTATTTTACTATACTATCTCACAATTTTCCACTCTGGGACACAACAAAGGTAATGCAGTTTTTCTTATCTACCACATGAGGTCGCTATGATCCATGAGTCACAGAACACCAGTTTTAAAAAACCTAAGTGGACAGATTTTGACAGAATGATAGATTTGTAGCACATGGGGATTTTGAGCACAGTGCTGGTTTCTGCATTGAAAAAGGTTTCTAGCACTATCGGAGCAATGTACAAATGTGCAAAATGCAGTTTTGTTTTTGTATACTAAAACTAAAAAAAAAAAAACCCTAGATAACAATGGCCTACCACATTGTAAGCCAACCAAATATGGATCTGCAATACAATTTTAAATCACAGTCTATTGTCACCTATTGCTACTGCGAAATTAGATGGAATTTTATCAGGGAGGGTTTATAGCATAAATGATCATTTACTCACAGGTAGGATAAAAATAAGTCAATTGTTTTGTTTCATTGCACAGAGAAAAAAGGGATGTTATTAAAAGCTTTTCTAGTCTACCTCTAAAACTTATAGAAACGTATACAGTAGAACAAGTGGGCCCTTACTTATTCCCTTTGTGGGTTTGTCCTAGGATAGATAAGTTTACACCGGGCACTTTGTTCCAAGCATCTACTAATCTTTTAGTGCAGTACATTTGGACATTGCCTCTGATCTTTCCCTCCAATCTCATCTCAGACTGTGCCCCCTGGTTCTTGTGTTAGGTTCTCTTTAATATGAAACTAGTCACATAGATTATGCCCCTCTTATTGAGAGCAGCACAAGCTAGTGACAGACCTGCTGTATCCAGCGCTGTGTCCCTTATTCTGTAAGGTGCAGGAGCTTCAGAGTATTAAGCTCAAAACTGCAGTTTTCAGCCAGAAGAGTCATTCAAAGAGTCAGTTTTATTCAAACCACGCCCACCTGAGGCTAGCCCCCGCCCACCTAAACTGATAAACCTATTACTTTTAACAGGTAGACACATGTGAATAACTGCCAGGTGGGCGGGGCTAGCCTCTGGTGGGTGGGGCTAACACCTACTCATGAATAAGATTTGAGGGGTAAATTTCTTAAAACTTCAGCATCTTACAGAATAAGGACACAGTGCTGGGAACAGCAGGTCTGACACTAGCTTGTGCTGCCCTCAGCAAGGGGGACATAACCTATAAAGTCCCCTTTTTCTCTTGCCTTCCAGGCTATACAAATTAAGGACCAGATGTTTGAAAACTGTCTTGGACCTTCTTTGTTGCCCATAGCAACCAATCAGAGCTCCCCTTTAATTTTTTCAGAGCACTAGATGAAATAAAAAGAGAGCTCTGATTGTTTGTTATGGGCAGCAAAGAAAGTCTTAGACCAAGTCAGATTTCATACATGTGCCCCTAAGTTCTTTAAATCTTTCTTCAAAAGTTTTATGCTCAAGATCTTCCACCATTTTTGTAGCCGGTTTTCTATTTTGTCAACAACTTTTTGTATGTGAGGTCTCCAGAAAAAAACCCAATTATTCCATAGGGTGGGATCTCAGTGGGGATCTCTTATTATGGACCAGGGTTACAATCTTTATTCTCTCTTTTGGTTATATCTTTATGCAGACAAGCATTGGTCTTTATTTCCCTTACTGACTGGCGGGAAATTTGGGACTCACTTAAGGCTTTTCTGAATTCAGGGAACCCTAAATCCTTTCCCCTTTTTTTAAATGGAACCTGTCACATAGGTTATGTCACCCTTGCTGAGAGCAGCCCCAAGCTAGTGACAGACATGATGGAGGGCCATATATGAAATTTTGGCATTTAAACTCCAAAATTTCATGCGCTTTAAATAGCATAAAATTTGTGCCTGATTTATTAACCCAATTACAGTGGGTCATAAATCAGGCGCATTCTAATGCTTAGATGACACTTCAGGCTCAGATAAACCACTCTTGAAAGTGCTCTACCTGTTCCAGCAGTAATGAAACCTAGAAATGCTGTAGCGAAGCTATAAATATGTAGCCTCGTACGGTTCTAGTGCGGGCCCACAGCACGCCCCCGAAATCAGACGCATAACAAAGTGCCGCGGAGCTCTGTAATGTGCCTGATAATGGCATGCGGGAGGTTTACATTAATGCGAACGGGGCTGCGCCCGATGTTGGGCTGAAATCCGCAAGGCTTCTGGGCCGCCCGTTCATGCCGCCGATGGGTTTTCCCGCACAGTGCCCCTTATCCTGTCAGATGCAGCAGTTTCAAAACATTTAATGCTCAAATCTGGCAGTTTGCAGCCTGTTCTGCCAGAGAAGAGTCCACTTAATTCATGAGCAGGTGTTAGCCCACCCACCCACAGCTAGCCCCACCCACCTTCTGGTTAGTCACAGGATTCTACCTATTCAAAGTAATAGGTTGAATCAGCTGTCAATGGACGGGGCTAGCAGCGGGCTGAGTTAAAGCATTCCCATGAATACACTTAGGGCGACATGTATGAAGGAAGGCACGTCGAAGTGAATTGTTCAGTCTCATTTTCAGTGTATAATGTGCCTGATGTATGAAAGTTTTTTTTGTGTGTTCATAAATGGTGTGTAAAGTCCGACGCGCCTCGCCTGTGTGTTACGGAATTTACGGAATTACGGAACTTAGGCGCATTACATTTATTAAGACTATAGATAGGCTGGAAATAAGAGAGAAATCATTAGTATAGCATGTCAGTGAATAGAGACTATGGTACTGTTCTTGCTTGGAGGACCACAGGTCCCAGCAATACCTTTGCTGTGATGGCTCTTGCTGTATGTAGAATAAAGGGTGAGAGCAGCAAAAATAATTTTAAATTTAATGTAGTAAAAATTAAAATTTTAAAAATCTGAACAACAACATCAGTGGGTTATTTAATGTAAAATTAGTTTTAGATTCTTTCAATTTTAAATACATTTTATAGGAGATTTTTTTTATTTTTGGGATATTATATATTTTTATATTAATTTTATATGATCACATTTTTTATTAAATTGAAATAATTTAATTTGATATAGTATGATAATTATAATAAATTAAACCCTTATTATTGTTTCTGGTGTAAGTTGGAAATATTGGAAATTTTTTGCCCTTACAGCAAATCTAAACTCCCCTTCGACCCCCTCAGGCTCAGGCAGACCACATTGAAATAGGTCTGCCTGTTGGAGCAGTAATGCGCCTAGTTTTGCCGAACCACATTCATACATGTGTCTAATCTTACGAATGTGGTGCAAAACACCTCCAGAACACCCCTTCATGTTCGGCGCATTCGAAAGTGTCAAGTCTTACGAACAATGCGCCTAACACATAAGTTAGGCGCATTAGACATCGCAGCCAGGCTCAGTTAGGTGCATTGTACGCCAGAAAAAGGGTGAAAAACCCTTTCATTCATGACGCCCTTAGACTCCTCTCTGGCAGTAGAGGCTGCAAACTGCCAGATTTGAGCAGTAAAGGGGTTGTCTAACTACAAGGATTGATTTTTATGTTAAAATCAATTCACTTTGCAATATGTGTCCATTAACAGTATCTTACCTATTCCCAGATATCCTCTCTTGTGTGGACTGGATCAGCCCCTCAGGTTGCTATAGCTACAGACCTGTTTGATCTCTCCTGATAGGCTGCCAGCTCTGGTTGCTATAGCTACAGACTTGGTGTCCTCAGCAGCTCATCACTGCAGAGCAGTAGTAGTCAGTAAACATGCACCTGAATTAAAAAATGAAACAGAGAAAACAGGACTGAGGTAACATGACAACCCCTTAAAAATCTCTGAAACTACTGTATCTTACAGAATAAGGGACACAGACTGGAAACAGCATGTCTTTCACTACAATATGCTGTCTTCAGCAAAAGTGATCACAGACCAAACACATATCAGGGCATCAGCAGTATCAGAAATAAATTCCCTAAAAAAACATTTAATTTTTTTAAACTATAAAAAACTTTTTCAAAAATGCTCCAATATCATAATCACACAAATAAATCAAAGGTGGCATAACCCATGTGCCAGGTTCCCTTTAAAGGCATTGTGTAGCAATTTTTTATTTTTTTTTGCAGTAATGTGTGTGTTTTCTATAACCCTTTCATTCTCAGTTGCTGTAATTTTGATTGTGAGTCTGTAAATAGAGTTATATAGATTCCTGTGTGTGTGAGCCCTGCCCCCATTCAGAGACAGTCCTCTGCTCTGTGAATTGCAGGACACTCAGGAAGCTGCCATAAAGTAAACACTGTAGGTAAGTGACTTCAGACAATTCCTGTCTCATTGTTCAATGAGCCCCTCCAAGCCCCCCCCTGCGGGGAGCCAGCTCGCTTTTGTCTCCCGGGGGCGGGGAACCATTGTGGGGACCCCGGGGGGGAGTCGAACGTTGTAAAGCAAGGCTCCAGAGAAGAGGCAGAAAGTGCCCGATGTGTCCTTTTTCCTAAAAAAGTAAACGTGCTTTTGTCGCTAACGATTTTTGCACAATTCAAGATTTTTCTGCTAATTTTAGTTCTCTCGCTTCTGACGCCAAAAAATTCTTTTTTTATGGATTTTGGTGCTAAAATCCTTTTCTTTATGGATTTTTGTGCTAATAAAGTTCTCTTGCCTTGTGCTGAAAATTTTATTTTTTTTTACGGATTTTGGCGCCCAACTCCTTCCGCTGCGGATTTTGGCCCCAATCCCTTGTTGCGTCATTTGGCCCAAACTGTTTTTGCTGCAGGGTCCCGTGTGTTTTTGGACCCGATTTATGTCACTTATGGAAAGATCCCAAAGACACAGTGAACCCTCAGAATCACTCGTCTGAAAGTGATGGTGTTTCAATAAATGCAATGTATAATCCACGCTGTTTATTAGATAAAATCTTTTGGGTCCATTGGGGGCGACAGATGAAAACCCAAAAATTCAAAAGCGTCTGTAACACGGGGTCAAAGAGCGAGTGAAAAATCCCCTAAAATGTAATCACAATTTTTTCTTGATTATTCCTTTTTTAGTATATACACACGCTCTGTATGGTTCCCTCAGTGAGTCTGAAATCCCCATCCCCCCTTTTTTTTATACACACAGGGGGGGGAGGGGCATGTGAGGTCCAAACCAGACCGCCACCCAAAAATTTTCAGCAAGAGTTAATTCATGTCTTTTGTACAAGGGGGGGAAAACACTTTTTTTTTTGGTGTGTTCCTCTGGGGTAAGTGGGGAAATATTAAAAATTAAATGCATTTTTTAATTAAAATTTACCCACAAATTTAATTTTAAAATAAAAAAAAAATACTAAAAAGTAGACAAAAATGAAACACAAATTTAAACAATGTCCGGATGCCCTGCGACCCCCCGTCCCCGGGGCGAGGCGCATCCGTTCCCGACTCGTGGGGGGGCCCCGGTCCCGACCCCGGGGGCCGGGGGGCCGCTCCCCCCGCGCCCCGGGTCCCCCGTGACTTACCCCCCCTCGCTCCCGCCCCGTCGTCTGGGGTGGCGCGGGGGCCCCCCTTGGGAGGGGGGCGGCAGTCTGAGATTTTAAAGGGACAGTGCAAAGGTAATTGGCCATTCGGCATGCTTATTTAGCCCGCCTCTTCCCCGTGGCCTTTCGGATTTTTGTGCCCTGCCCATTGGGAAAGGTTCCAAAATTGTCTCGCCCAACGTGTACCGCCCA
>JAODAL010071188.1:0-15622 GCA_025379985.1 Phyllomedusa bahiana
ACCCGGCTCCCAACCAGCCAGGGGGGAAACAGGGTGCGAACGGCGGAAGTGCGAACCAGACCCGACCTTCTTCAGCAGCATCCAGACCCGGTAGCCCCTTAAAAATTTTCGGACGACAAGGTTCATGACATGTGCCGGGCAAGGGATGTGCTCCAGCCTACCATCTTAAGGCGGCCAGCAGTTTTCGCCCTTATCCACACCACCTTGCCTGCAAAAGGTTTTTTGTCCCCAGCCACCTCGGTCTCTTTGCTTAGAGCCTCCACACCCTGACCTGTGTGTGGAGGTCCCCAAAGGCAATTAATTCAAACGGCCGGGTTTCTCTGGGCACAATGCCCCCAAGGACCGGGGGGAAAAGACCCTGCACCACCCCCGGTTTTTTGAAGAGCGTCCCGAGCCTAGAGCCACCTCACCCCCCCAAACATCCCCCCAGCTCCCCAGTGAGCGCACGAATATAGCGGCCCTTTGGGCCGGTTTACTTCCATGTTCGGGGGGAATGGATTTCCGGGCACAGATGCAGACAACGCGCTTGAAATTTTAGATGACACGGCTGGGCCGGGCAGGCCTTTTTTTTCTGGCAAAGAAATCCTCCCGGGCACTGGTATTGGGGGCAGGCGGGGCCCATGACGTGGCGGAACCCCTCTGTGTCCACCAGAGGGAAAAGGGCAACTTTTCCAAAGGGCCAAAACCCTGGCAATCCCGACTTCAGGTTTTTGGCTTTGGAGGGTTTTGGGTTAAAGTTTTCTTCTGTCCCAAACCGGAAGACAAAGGCTGGCTGCAGACTGGCCCTGTACGCTGCAGGCCCAAAAAACGGGGAAAGGAGAAGGGGTAGGATGGGTCCCAGGGGTGCGGGTGGTACTGGGGACGGGGGAGGCTAAGCGGGGGCAAACCCGATCATGACTCGAGAGACATGGGCACGGGGAAACCCTTTGGGTGGTGGGGGAGGAGGAGGAGGGGGAACAGAGGGGTGACAGTGTTGGAGGCCCGGCGTCGGTCGGGCCTTTTTGGCCAATTTCCCCTCCATTTCAACTCATGCTTTCGCTGCATGTGACTAGACATGTTGGTGGTGTTAACCACTTAAGTTTTGCCTCTACTTATGCGTTTACGGAAGGCGGCAATGACATCGCTGGGGAATCAGGGGCTTGCTCAAAGAAGGCCCCAGGGTTGGGAAAAGCGAGGAGCGGGGTTTTGGGCTGACCGTGCTGGCGAATCATATCACGATTTCTGCCCGCCCTTTTCCCTTTTTTTGGGGCGGGCCCCGATTGACACTACCCCCATCGCTTTCCCCTGTCACTGATGAAGCCCGCAAGAAAATTCTGGGGAAAAAAGCCCGGGATGGATCCGCAATGTCTCATCATCACACATCAACACGGGTGATTTGGTCGTCCTGACTTTCTGCAAAATCCGGGGGAAGGGGCCCCCCCCCGGGGGCCTTTCCCCTTTTAGGGCAAAAGGGGCCAAAAAAAACACCCTTTTTTTAACTCCCTCTGACCCCAACCGCATTTTGTATCAAAGGGGTCTTCAGAAAATGGATTATCCACAGTGGGGGGGTACACGAGTTGACATTTGGCGCTTCATTTGGAGGGATCTGATGAGTGAGACACTTTGGGGCCGTGACGGGAGGACGGGAGAAACTGCAGATCGGGTTGCATTAACCACAAAAGGGACAGATTGGCGACGATTTTCGTTATTTAGTTTCACGGGGCCCTGCCCACATGACAGGCCACGTCCTGCAACTGCCCCCCGCTGGAAATGCGTGTTTTTCGCCAGCACTGGAAGGAGCACCTCTCTCTACCTCTACCCCATGTGCTACCCCCTTTTTTGCTCGCTTACCACCTGCATTCGCTCCATGTTCGAAATAAAAAAATTTGAAAGGGATGGAAAAGTTTTGGAAAGTCCCTTATTAAAAAACGGCAAATCACAGCTATTCTCAAAACCCTCTAATCAAAACAAAATTGCTTGATTTTAAATTTAACTGCAAGGTGTCCTATCCAACAAATCTGGACCTGGGCAAAAAGTCCAAAAAACACGTATCAGGTTATGTTATGGGTATAATAAATGGTATTTTTTGCACTTTCAAATTCACCTGTGGTGAATAAGAAGTTGCTGTTTTAGATTTACCGTAGATGCTTTTTTTTTTTTTTTTTTTTTTTATATTTTTTTTTTTTTTTTTTTTTTTTTTTTTTTTTTTTTTTTTTTTTTTTTTTTTTTTTTTTTTTTTTTTTTTCAGACTCCCTTGCTGCGTCCAAGAACAGTACTGGGTGCGCAAAAGTACAAAAAACACTAAACAGAAAATTTTTATGATATAATGAAACTGTATTTTTGCACCTTTCAATTCACGCTGTGGTTAATATAGAATGTGCTGTTTTAAAGATTTACGTAGATGCTGCTTCAATGAACAGTACTGGTGCGCCAAAAGTCAAAAACACCGTAACTGTTATGTTTTTGATATAATTACTGTATTTTTGCACCTTTCAATTCACCTGTGTGAATATAGAATTGCTGTTTTAAGATTTACGTAGATGCTGCGTCAATGAACAGTACAGGGTGCGCAAAAGTCAAATCACATATCTGTTATGAGTTTTTCCACGTAATAAATACACTGTATTTTTTGCACCTTTCAATCACCTGTGGTGAATATAGAATTGCTGTTTTAAGATTAATTAATGCTGCTCAATGAACAGTACTTCGGTGCGCAAAAAGTCAAAAACACACGAAACTGTTTTATGTTTTGATATATAAACGGTATTTTTTTGCACCTTTCAATTCCACCTGTGGTGAATATAAATTCTGTTTTAAGATTTTAACGTAGATGCTGCGTCCAATTGAACAGTACGGGTCGCAACAAGTCAAAAAACACGTAACCTGTTCTATGTTTTGATATAATAATCTGTATTTTTTGCAACCTTTCTTCACCTGTGGAGAATAAGAATTGCTGTTTTAAGATTAACGAAGATGCCTGCGTCAATGAACTGTACTGGTGCGCAAAAGTCCCAAAAAACACGTAACGTTATGTTTGATATAATAAACTGTATTTTTTTATGCACCTTTCAATCACCTGTGTGATATAGAATTGCTGTTTTAAAGATTTTAACGTAGATGCTTCGTCAATGAACAGTACTGGGTGCGCAAAAAGTCAAAAACACGTAACTGTGATGTTTTGATATAATAAACTGTATTATTTTGCACCTTTCTATTCACCAGTGGTGAAATATAGAATTGCTGTTTTAAAGATTTACGTTAGAATGTGCGTCAATGAACAGTACGGTGCGCAAAAGTCAAAAAACACGTAAACTTGCTGTTTTCTCGTACGATACACGTATTTTTGGCAACAAACAAACTTGCTGACTACAAGATTGCTGGATTGTAAATTAAAGGTGCAAGGTGAAATATAAACATCACAGGTGTAATGTGTAATAATTGAACACCTATCTGAAATGTTATACTGATAATATAAAGTGGAGTTTTGCAGCTAACAAAGAGACCAGCAGTTACTAAGATGATGTTTATCCAATATAAGTACCGACTGCCCAATATCCAGGAAATACTTCAATAGCAAACTGTTAATAATAAAGATATTCCACTGCAATACTACACTAAGTCTTGGTGAACTTTATCCAATGTTCTTTATAGATAAGCTTGTCTGTGTTTCGCTCCGCTGGGGGCCCCCCCCCCGCTCACCCTCCGCCGTGACTTTACACCGTTAGATGCTGCTTTAAAATTCTCTAGCAAACTACATAAAAATCTTCAAATCTCTAAAATAACTAAATTGGAGAAGGATCACAGCTATAGCATAGGTTACCCTTGCAGAAATAGACTAATTTTCGCTGAGCTGATGTGGCCACAGGCAGAGCGCACCGTCTTTCCCTAATGAGACGCTGAGAACACAGAGGCTGAAACAGGAAACGCTGTTCAATGTAAAACGAGGTCAAGTGATTTTTTCTTTCCAGCCATCGCAACCATACACATCCAGTTCATGACGACGCACACACATTCTCACCCCTGCCTCCTATTCTATAATCTGATTTGCTGGCTCGCCAAAAATACAGGAAGCGCTCTGAAAAAGGCGCGAACTTAAAAAGATGATGCTCAATTTAACCTTAAATATCGCATGATCTGGAAAATTCGTCACCAAAACAACCTTGCCGATTCAACTTTGTCGATAAAAATCGCATCAACACTATTTAATGCAAACATCTTATGATTCACAACACATGTTTTTTCTCGTTGGCACAGAGTATATAAATAAAACAATTTCATAGTATTTCTACTTAAAACCATTACATTTGCAATCACTTTTAAAATTGCCCAAATACAGATCCTCTATTTAGAAAGGGTTTGTAGTTTAATTCCTAGAGAATGGTCTATACTTTTTTCCTCCATAATTTATGTAGGTGTAAGTGTTTTAATAGGAAAATGTTTAAATAAAATAATTTGATTTGGAACAATTCAGTTTAAAGTTGAAAAATGCTCAAAAGTCTTTATTATAACCTTTAGTAAGGTCCCATTGAGAAAGTACCTAGGGTTGCAGAGGATTATATGTATATCATCAGCTAATTCTTGCCAAGCGAGGCCAATTTTTTTTCTCTTCTGGGCTAAAAATAAAGTAAAATAAAGAGTAAGAGAGATAATGGGCAACTTTGTCTGGTGTTGTGCTTCCAATTTTCAAATGAAAAAAAAAGTTCTCCATTTATTTTAATGTTATTTGGAGGATTTTTATAGAGGGCCACAATGTTTAAAAATTGTTCCATAAAGCCTCATTTTCGAGTTTTAACTTTAGAAAAGGTTGATCTACTTGACCAAAGGCTTATTATCTGTCAAAGAGAGTAACAAAGAAAATTTAACACCTTAAAGGGAACCTGTCACATAGGTGTATGCCCCCCTTTCTGAGACAGAACAAAGGTATATACAGACAACCGAGTTTCCAGCGCTGTTGGGGGGCCCTTTATTCTGTAAGATGCTGTAGTTTATAGAGCATTTAACCACCTCAAATTCTTATTCCAAGAGTGCAGGTATTCGCCCCGCCCCCCATAGGCTAGCTCCACCCACTGACAGTTATTCTTATGTTTCTACCTATTTAAAGTAACAGGTTAATCAGTTGAAGTGGACGGGGCTAGCCTAAATTGACTCTTTTCTGCTGGAAATATTTGCAAGATTGTGAGCAATAAAATCTTCTAAAAACTACAGCATCGTACAGAATAAGGGACCCCAGTGCTGGAAACAGCTGGTCTGACATACCTAATTGTTCTGTCCTCAGCAAGAGGGGCATAAGCTATGTACAGGTCTCTTTTAAAAGGGGTGTTATCGTTTGAGGCTGCTCGTGCTGTCCAGCTAATTTTCCTCAGATGATATGTAATTCAGGCGTGTTCTATCCTCTCAGCAGGCGTGTCCTCCCCGTCCCACGAGGCGTGTCTTCTTCACTGAAGACTCGGTGACATCATCATTTTGTTTAAAGCAAGGGATGCAGAGTTGTCTGGATATAACACTCTGTAGCCTCCTGCCTGCTTATGTCCTGCAGCCTTGTGGCTCCAAACTCCAGCAAGCAGCCTGCATATGTCTTAGTTTACACACAACTGAATGCCTGGAGCTGTTTATATCTCTGCTTCCTGTCAGTTACAAGTGGAGAAGCAAATCAGCTTTCAGAGAAGGCCATGCTCATCTTGTAACTGACTTGGGCTGGTGGTGCAGCTGGTAGAGCAGTGATAGACTTATTGTTTTTACAACGAAGGGGTTTGGAGTTCCCCTATATCATTTCTCATCCCCCAGAATATATGCATTGTATCACGTATGTTGGAAGTGCTTGGTGTGACTGCAAGGATGGGACACTATATAGGGGAGCTTTGTGTGTCACAATCTATAAAAATATAGATTTTATCACATATGTTTTCATATCTTTACATATGTGTATAAATTTTAAATTAAAAAAAAAAAACACTACTGAGGGGAAATTTGGGAACTCCCAACCTCTGTCTTGTAGGGCTGATTACAAAGCACTACTCTATACAGGCAGCTCATGCAAAACAGTGTTGAATCCTTATGTTATACAATACAGGTGATGACATCATATAGGGCGGGGCTTGCATTCGATCTGGGGAACAGAATGCCCTCTTTTCAAAGTTTAAACTGAACATGTGAGGAGGTGAATCAACCTCTTGGCAAAAGCCCTTAAACGGGAGTGAATTTCCCAGATCATCACCATAGAGCTGAGATGTACATAGAGCCAGCAACTCTGGTTTCACTATCGATTTTAACAGCTCAGAGGGGAGTAAACACAGAGTGTGCAGGCAGCCAATCACAGCGCAGGGGGCGTGGCCATGACGTTTCCTGTCTAGGGGTATATCCCAACAGGCTGAATGAAATGTCAGCCAGCCAATCACAGTGCAGGGGGGGTGTCTAGGGGGCAGGAATAGACCCGGGGCGTTTTTTGTCCCAGCAAACAGCAGAAATAAAACAGATTTACAGCGAAGCTGATATCTGCTAAACCAAGTAACAGAGGTAATGCAACCCAATTACAAAAGTGCTTATTTTTACTGTCCCCATAATCTGAGACCATGATCTTTGTAACGATAAAACCCCTTTAATGCCTGTGCTGTAAATTACAAGATGGCGGCACCAAGGAGATATAGAGCAGACGGTTACCTATAGTGGACACCTTCCGTTAGCATCAAGGATCAGAGACAACTTCAATCCAGTCATATCCAATTGTCCCTCCCATAAGGAGATGAACCCTATACCGCCGCAACCAGTTTTGGCCTTCCTGACAGCATTAAATTTTTTAAAGCTGATATGTGAAACTTTATGACACTTATCCATGTGATTCAGAGATTGTTTTCTCGTGACCTTGTTTATTTGTGAAAAATATCAAAATATCGTGAAAATTTGAAAAAAATTGCCATTTTAAAACTTCAAAAATATCTGCATGTAACACAGATAGTTATTCCACAGAAAATAGTTTATTACTAGCATCAACCATATGTCTCCTGCAGGTTAGCTGAAAATATTTAATTTTTACAATTAATCCAGGAAAAAAAGCACAGCAAATTTTGTTGCACAATTTCTTACAAGTTGGGAAATACCCTATGTTGGGTTTAAACTGCTGTTTGGGTGCATGGCAGGGCATACAAGGGATGGAGCGCTATTTGACTTTTGCAACGCAGATTTTGGTGGGTACTCTGTCATAATTTTCAAAGCCCTCAAAGTACCAGAACAGATGACACCTTCCAGAAGCCTATTTGGGATTCAACATCCATCATGCATTTTGGGTGCACTGTTGTTCCATAGATTTTTTTTTTAGCATTGGGCCATGATGGTAGGGGGAATGTAGTTCCTTCATTGTTTTCTTCACTTCATTTTTATATCGTTTGCCGTGCTGCATAAGTGACATGATACCAAATATATGTACTTTATTTATCTTTGTTTTTTTGGGGGGCGATTGGCGTTTGTAAAGGGAAAAAGGGTAGTGAACATGTTTTTATTTTATTTTTCATGTTTGTGTTTTACTTTTTTTTTACTTTTTTTATTTTTTCACTTTTTTTTTCACTTTCCCCCATAGGAGATTTGTATCAGTGATCTTCAGACCACTGATACAATAGAGATCAGTACACAGCAGAACTGCTATATACTGGTCTCTATAGCAACTGTCACTCACCATGCCCAACAGTGCCCACAATGCATTGCGTGGCATGGTGATGTAACAGACAGCCCGGAAGTGTTTCATACACTCCTGGGTTGTCAGGTACTCACACACGTGATTGCCGATGCTGCACCGATAGCAGGCAGAAGGAGCTCACTCCTTCTGTCTTTCCCTTAGCTCTGGCGATCTAAGGGGTTAATCACCTGTGGCCGGTGATATGACATGAGGCCAGCTATAATATACCGCTGGTCCCATGTTGCGATCGTGTGGGTCAAAATGTTCAGGGCGTACCGGTACGTCCATTTGCGGGAATGCACTTTCCATTAGGATGTACTGGTGCTTCCTATGTTGGGATGGGATTAAAAGGTGCTGTTGGGTTGTCATGGTAGCCTCCAGGCCAGCCATCATTGTAGTAGGAGATCACTGAAATGACTATGTACTATAGAACATGAGTACTGCAGTACATAGTATGAATGATTAAGCAATAATATGTTTCAAGTCACCTAGGGGGACTCAATATTACTGTAAGAAAAAAACGTTATTAAAAATCTAAAAAACTAAAATCTTAAACATCTGAAACAAACCTTTGATTCATAGCTACATAGTTACATAGTTTGTAAGGCCAAAAAAAGACAGATGTCCATCCAGTTCAGCCTATTGTGCTGTTCCTAAGCAAATTTAAAAATACATACTTTTTAAATTAGTAACACATAACAACTGTATAAATTTGTTCTCACTGGAATCATACCAAAACGCAGAAAAAAAGATATGTCAGTTAAACCACACAGTGAACTGAGTAAAAATAAACCTCCTTAAAAAAAATTATATGATTTGATTTTTTTTTCAATTTCACCCCAGAAACCATTTTTTTTGCTTTCCAATATATGATTTAGAATTTTAAGTGGTATTAAGAAAAATATAGCCAGTCCTTCTAAAAACAAGCACTCATACAGCTATGTCGATATAAAAGTAAAAAAAAAAAAGTTATGGCCATTGGAAAACTAAAAGCAAAAATCTAAAAATAGTTGTGTCCTTATGGGAGTTAAAGGGGTTTTCTCACTACAGTTATTAACTTTAAGCAAGTTGGCAAAGATAAATAAAGTCTTTCACCAAATACATTGCTGTTTTGATTTTGCTTTGCTTAGCAGATAGAGGAGATTTTGTCTCCTGCTTGGGTTCACAAGTTGACCTAGATTATTAGGTATCTTTCTCTATTCTCATTGCTCCATGATGATTAACTTCCTGCTGAGTGTTCTCTCCAGCACAGGAGCTTGTTTATCTATGTTGCTGACAGGCTAGAACTCTTTAGAGCTCTGTAGCCTTGTGCACTATAGATTACAAACCTTCAGCACTCATGTCACTGTAATAGGCTCAGCTAGGAATAGCAGAGCTGACAATCTAACCAGGCAGTGTGAGCCTGAAACTGTAGGCTCTGTTAAACAGCATGGTGACAACTCCTTTGAGTCTGTTAAAAGTATTTGATTCAATTAGTAATTATTTTAGCATACAATTTAATATCATTATTGATGAATAAAATGGTACTATAATTACTATAAATTATAGTGTTTTTACCTTCCTTAGGTAGTAAAATTAGTGCCAACAAATGACTCTTTCTGAAAAGGGTTTGCATTAATGCCATTAAAATATTGGGTAGGATAAGAATATATAATGTCTCTCAATGTTTTGCCATAGGTCATAGAGAAGGCATCCAGGGCTTGGCATCTTCCATTGGGACTATTTTATATAACTTTTTTAGTGTTATGAGAAGGGCAAGCATAAGGATTCTTGCAGCATTTGGGAAGTAAAAGGTAATAACATCCTGATTTTATGAATTGCTTTGATTTTGATCTTGCTGTTTTGTTCATCTTCATTCAGACTGCATACATCTGAATAGTAGGAGCTAAATGCTTTAGCTATTTCTTAAGCTGAATTTTCAGCATTGTCTTTTTATCTTTTATTTTCATAAAAAAATAGTAGAACAATGTTTTTAATTAAAGATACTAGTCTTTCTGCACAAAATCGGCATAGCATTTGAGTTTTGAAAACCTTTTTTGTGTTTTGATTAAAGAGATTTTTCATGTTTTCTTTTTCTTCTATAACGTTAAGCTGCGCGTCCTGTAATAAAACTCATCCTGGTGATAAGTGCTTCTGTTTATACCTGGCTCCTGGCAGTTGGCACATGAGCACAGGCTGCAGCCATCACGTGCCATTGCCTGACATCACTACTTGGAGCCACTCACTTTAGAATGGTGACTACAGGCAATGACACATGACCACTACAGCAAATTAGTGGCTGCATTACTTATGAGCTAACCGCCAGGAGGCAGATGTAGAGTTACATAGTTACGTAGTTTGTAAGGCCGAAAAAAGACAAGACGTCCATCCAGTTCAGCTGTTGTGCCAAAGTGTTGATCCAGAGGAAGGCAAAAAACCCTAATGAGGCAGGAGCTAATTGTCTTCACTTTAGGGAAAAAAATCCTTCCCCACTCCAATCTTGCAATCGGAAATATCTCTGGATCAACGACCCCTCTCCAGAATCCTAGTCACTATAACTTGTTTTATTATTACATCTAGAAATGTATCCAGACCCTTTTTGAACTCTGTTATTGAATTCACCATGACAAGTTCCTCTGGCAGAGAGTTCCACAGTTTCACAGCTCTAACAGTAAAGAATCCCTTTTGATGTTTATGTAGAAACTTTCTTTCCTCAAGACTTAGAGGATTCTTAATACAGTCCTGGGTATAAATAAATCTTGGGAGAGATGTCTATATTGACCTTTAATATAATTAAAACATATTTATCATGTCCCCCCGAAGCCGTCTTTTCTCTAAACTAAATAACCCTAATCTTGCTAATCTTTCTGGGTATTGCAGAACACCCTGCCCTTTTATTATTCTTATTGCCCACCTTTGTACCTGTTCAAGCTCTACAATGTCTTTTGTGTAAACTGTTGCCCTAAACTGTACACAATATTCCATGTGTGGTCTAACCAGTGACTTGTATAATGGGAGAATAATGTACCCATCATGGGCATCTATGCCCCTTTTAATACATCCCATAATCCTATTTGCCGTGGCACCTGCTGGCTGACACTGGCTGCTACAGTTAAGTTTACTGTCCACCAGGATTCCCAAGTCCTTCTCCATGTCACTTTTTCCCAGCATTTTTCCATTTAACATGTAATCATGTAATGGATTTTTCCTCCCCATGTGCATAGCCTTGCATTTATCTGTGTTTAAACCTCATCTGCCATCTCTCTGCCCAAGCCTCCAACTTTTCCAGATCCCTTTGTAACAACACATTATCCTCTATTGTGTTGATTACTTTACAGAGCTTAGTATCATCTCCAAAGATCGATATTCTAGTGAAGATCTGGTGAGATGAATGGCAGCATCAGCGCTGGAACATAAGTGAGAACAGTGGTGAGTATGAGTTTTTTTAAATTTTATTACAGCAACAGTAGCTTAAATTCATTAAAAAGAAAAAACACTTTGAAAACACATTTAAGTACACTTTTACTTTTAAGTCCATTCTGACCTTATATGTCTTTTGCTTGAATGAGACACATAGATCTTTTATGTTTTAGTTCCAACGTCTTAATTCGATCTAGAAGGTCTGAGATTTTCTTATCTTTCACTTTTTTGGGTAATCCAAATGTAATCATTGAGGTCCTGATGATTGCCTTATGTACTTTTGAAGAGTTTTAGGTATAGCTACTATCTGGGCAGTTGTCTTAAAAGTGCGGTTAAGAATGTATGATCAGCTTTCTTTGTTTTTGAATGGACCCTCATTAAATGGGTGTTTCCACTAAGCAAAGCGTGCTGCATAGTTGGCGCGCTAACTGCAAACTGACAATGAAGAGGTCGATGCTTGCGGCTGTTCTCTTCTATCACTTCTGTGGGAGTTCAGCTATATTCAGTGTGTGTGCTCAGCTATATTCAGGAGCTCCCATAGAGGTGGTCGCAAGCACCTCCCTCCTCATTCTCATACAGTCGGCTAGCAGCCAACCGATAGCCAACCTGTGCAGTACACTTTGCTTTGTGAAAACACCCCTTTAATTTTTTTTTTTTTTTTATATTAATAGTGTTAAGACGTTGGAACATGTTCTGATTGTGTAATCAAACAATAAACAGCACATAAATAGCAATTGTTTAAAGGGTTTTCTCACTACAAAGAATAGCTTTCAACATATAGGGACAGGTAATTTAAGACTTTTTCTAATTACATTAGTCTTTTGATTTTACTTTAGCCAGGAGATAAGAGAGTTTTTATCTGCTCTGTGTGCACACAGGTCCTTATGGTTACCATAACTCTGTTATCTGATTACAGCAGAGAGCAAGGAGTGATGTTACCATGGTCGGAGAGCTCACTCACAGAGAAAATTAATTGTAATGTCTTTGTAATGTCTCAGCTAGTTATAGAGAAGCTAAATATCACTGCTATAGAACCATACACAGCCTGAAGGGACCAGATTGAAAGAAAAGCTGGCTGTGAATGTGAAACTGCATTGTGAGAAAACCCCGTTAAGGAATGAGGTATTACTAGGTAGTCGATCCTTAAATATTTTCATACACAAATGAATTAAAAAAAATTGTGAAGGGAAGTTAGATTCTGTATAAATCAATTAAAAGAGAAGCTTCAATAGCTTGTCATTTTCAAATATCTTCATCCTGAAGTTTTAATGGGTGTGGACATGCCAGCCAGAGAGAGCAAGTGAGAACAGTGCAGGAGAGGGGAGAGGTGAGTAACAGCAGCACTGGGGGACCAATCCACAAGCACATCCATGGTCAAGAGCGGGGACCGTGGGTTTTGGTGAACAATGTGACAAGAAAATTTGCTTCTTCTGCAAAGGTGAATTTACTTAAAGCTTTTAAAATTTCTCGATTGCATGAGAAATTGTTTTTTATTTGTCTGCAAGGAAAATTGGCCAGCACAATGTTCATAAATTAAGCCTGAAAGGAGTGTCCTGGATACCAGGGGCATCACTAGGCTGTTTTATCTGGGGCTTGGCCCCAGGATTACATGGCTGCTGCCATGAAACTGTCCCAAACTAGCAATTGCCAATAGGCAATTCCCCGTGTCCCCCACACCGGGAAAGTCGGGAAAGACGCACATAGAGTTAAAAATTACAGTGGGGCAGGGAGTCATCTGCTCCCTGCCCCACCATCGACTCCCCTGTGCCGCGTGAGTGAGCGGGGCCTTGCAATGTGATGTAATTTCATCACGCCACCAGCCCCTCTGCCTCATCTAGGCTGAAAAGCCCTAAGATACTCTAACTTAGGCTTTTCAGCTTGTGAGTTGCATCACGATGCATGCACCGTGATGACTTCACAACACCCACACCAGACGCAATATGGAAGAGAGGGACCTTCCGCAGGGGAACAGGGACAGGTGAGTATTACTTTTTTTTAGCTACCGAGGGGGCACCTGTATATCTACCTAACAAGGAGGCCCCATAACCTACCACGTGACCACCTTTATAATAAAGAGGGGTACTATAGCCCACCTATGTGGGCACTTTATCTATCTACTGAGGTGGCACTATTATGCCTACTTAATGGGGGATCACCTTTACACCTACCTACTGGGGGCACTTGTATCCCTAACTACTGGGGGCACCTATATCCATACCTATAAGGCATTTTTATTACTTTCTACAAAGTCAAAAGTTTACATACACTAGGATTACTATGCCTTTAAACAATTTGGGACACCATTGATGATTCCTGTCTTTGGGAAATTCTGATAGGTTTTTTGGCAATATCTGATTGATTAGAGACACAGATTGGGACATTTTAAAGCACACCCCAAACTACTACTTTTTTGTGAACATCATGGGGAAAGTCTAAAGAAAAAAGCCAAGATATCAGAAAGAGAATTTTGGACTTTTGGTCTGGATCATCCTTGGGTGAATTTACAGAACCTAAAGGGTCCCTTGTTCAGCTTACAAACAATTTTATGCAAGTCAAAAAAGATGGGAACGTCCAGCCATCATCCATCAGGAAGGAGACGGGTTCTTTTTTCAGAGATGAATGTGCTTTGGCCCAATGGCATATAAAACCCAAGAAAAAAAGAAAGAAGACCTTGTGAAGAGCTGGGGAAGTAGAAAGATTGTGTCATTTTCCAAGTGAAAAAAAATACTGTATCCCATGGCTGAAACCCCATGGAAAAAAAAACCATTACGCCAAAAAAAACAAAATTAAAAAGCCAGATTAATGTTCGAAATAAACATCAAACAAAGCCTACATTTTTGGGAGAATGCCCTGTGGCTGCGAAACAAAAAAATTGAATTTTGGATTAATTAGAGGTGGGCGAATTTATTCTTACGAAGTGGAAAATTTGTTTACAATTTTAGGAAAACTTCGGTTCTGAACAAAGTTCGAAATTTGGGGTACTTCGGTGTGTTTTTTTTTGATAAATGGCCCTTTCGGGGAAAATGGGGTTACATTGAAAGAACCCGGGAGGAATAAAAGGGGATACCTGATGACATGTGAGAGATGAAGCCAAACAGAGCCGGGGGATTCTGTGCGTCACGCACTATAAGTCCGGGGCGACGCTGGGAGTCACTCCACCACTGTATGTCGGGAAGGTGCGCGGGGCTGATTGTTACTAAAAATGATTTTTATACACGATTTTTTTGGGGGGTCTCGCTTGTTCAGAGATGCTTCTCTTAAGTTTCTATTTTTTATTTTTGGGGGTATTGGATCGAAAAACCTGTGTGCGTCCCGCAGCTGCATTACATTTAAATCCTATTGCTACAGCCCTTGATTTTCCAAGGGGGATTAAGCCGTTCCCGTTGTATTTATTTAAAAAAGTTTTTTAAATACAAAACCCCCTTTTTTTTGGGTCAATTCTTTGGCGCAAATTTTCTCCCCGGGGTTAATTAAGCGTTGTTTTTTCGTGTGGTGATCCAAGAAAAAGTCTTTTTTTACCGCCAAAATATAACTTTTTCCTGTTGCCTAATTTTAAAGCAAAGTTAATTAAAATTTTATCTTTGTTGTGTAGCGTAAAAAAAAACGGCATTGTAACACGCTACAAAAGCTAGTAGTTTTGTGGGGGCTCAATTCTTTTTGGGGCAATTTACATCCAGGGGTTAATTAGCGTGTTTTTTGTGTGGGGACTCCAAAAAAAAAACCGTCATTTTCACCACCAAAATATATATTTTTTTGTAGCCTAAATTTACAAGCAAAGGTTAAAAAAAATTTTATCTTTGTTGTGTAGCGTTTAAAAACACGGCATTGTAACACGTACAAAACTAGTAGTTTGTGGGGGGTCAATTCTTTGGCGCAATTTAAACCAGGGGTTAATTTAAACGTTTTTTTTTCAGCGTGGTGACTCAAAAAACCGTCTTTTTTAAGCCAAAATATATCATTTTTCCTGTAGCCTAATCACAAGCAAAGGTTTAATTACAATTTTATCTCTTTTTTGTGTAGCGTAAAAAAAAACGGCATTGTAAATGCTACAAAAACTGAGTTTGGGTGGCTAAATTTTTTTGGCGCAATTTAATCAAGGGTTAACTAAGTATTTTTTTTTGCAGTTGCACTCAGTAAAAGAAAATTTCTTTTTCACCGCCACAGAAGGGAAAATTTGTAGCATAATTCATATCCGAAGGTTTTTTAAGCCTTTCATTCGTTTAAAAAACACGAGTTTTTAACGGCACCCTAATGTCAATTTTTCCTGGGGATTTTTGGGCGCAATTTATATCAAGGTTTCCCAGCTTGTTAAATGGGTTCTTTGGTTCAAATACGGGTGTTATTTTTTTCATATACGATTCTTCATCAAACAGTGTCTGTACATTTTAGAACAAACAGTATGTCAGACAGGGAGGGTGGCGGCTTGCACCGCGAGTGACGTGGCACAAACATTCTGGAACAGGCCAGGGCGGCACAGCAAGGGGGGGTCGCAAACAGGGGTCACTCGGTTTGGGGGCCCAACTGCCTGTCATCTAGCGGCCATGTGTTTTTCAGCACCCCAAGGGTTCTTTGGGTTGG
>JAODAL010071189.1:0-15622 GCA_025379985.1 Phyllomedusa bahiana
ATGCTCGAAATGAAACACGTATCGGCAGTCAGACGAGTGATCACTGATACGTCTCATTGCGTCTTTGGGATCCGTTCACAGAATCGTCATGTCAATTCTTGATCCGAAAGACGCAGCAGGAGCCCTATTTATAACTATAGGGTGCGTTCCTGCTGCAGCCAAAATGCATCCAAATCCACAGCTGTGTGTTGGATACGTTTTGGATCCGAATGACGCTGCGTTTTTGGATGCGATTTTTGGATCCAAAAATCGCAGTGTGAACAAGCCCTTATAATTTACATCTCACAGCTGACTGCTACAATTTTATCCAGTTTAGGTTATAATAAGAATCCACACAGATCCTAACCTAACATGACGGCAAGTGATTGGCGACAAAAGTGCTCATCTGGAGAATCATAGGGTTCCAGAACATTTTGTCCCACCCTCATCCCAGCTTCTTTGCATCATGCAGTGATAGTTACCAAAGCCAAACTTTCTTAAAGGGTCTTAGATCATCAACAAGGACTCCACCTGCCCTTCCGACACGTCCGTCAATACATGCATTCCCCATAAGGGCGCGTTCACACGGTACAGGACAAATACCGGCCGGTTTGCCTGTTTTGCGGCCGTCCCCACGATGAGCGGAGAACAGCCCTCCCCCCTCCCCGCGGGAACCGGACGGAAGATGGTGCATGTTCTATGTTTTGCCGCCGGACCGCCGGCGACAAAACCGCCGGACGGAAAACCTGTGCAGTGGGGACTGCTGCACGGGTTTTCCATAGAGCACAATTGTGCTCATTTTCGGCCGTTTTTTCAGGCGGTCTGAAAAACCAAACCGGCTGAAAAACTGTGCAGTAGGGACATGCCCTAACAGTACAATGTAGTGGTATCTTGTCTGTAAATGTTGCATTGCGCCAACACTGTTAGGGCATGTTCACACGGCTTATTTTGACGTGGTTTTGGACGAGGTTTTTGGAGCGTTTCCTCGGCCAAAACGCTTCCAAAACTGCCCCAGTTCACTTCATTGATTCCCATCTAAAACCACATCGTTCCCATGACGAGGTTTTTACGCGCTTCTTTGGAAGCGCTGAAAAAGTAGTGTCATGTCCATTCTTGAAGAGTGTTTTAGGTGCGGTTTTTGTCCTGGTTATTAATTTGTATGAGTGAATACCTCTTCGAAAACCTCATCGAGAAATGCATCTAAAACCTCGTCCGTATAAGCACGTTTCAGGCGAGGTTTTGGGAGCAGAAACGCTCTGAAAACCTCGTCCAAAACCACGTCAAAATAAGCTGTGTGAACATGCCCAGCGTTATTCTGACGCTGTTTTCAAAGCGATTTTCGAAGATCAAAAACCTTGCCTGAAACACGCTTCTACGGACAAGGTTGTGGACAAGGTTGTGGACAAGGTTGTGGACAAGGTTGTGGACAAGGTTGTGGACAAGGTTGTGGACAAGGTTGTGGACAATGATGTGGACAAGCATGTGGACAATGTTGTGGAAAAGGTTTGGGACAATGTTGTGGACAAGTTTTTGGACACGTTTTTGGACAAGGTTTTGGACAAGGTTTTGGACGAGGTTTTGGACAAGGTTTTGGACAAGGTTTTGGACAAGGTTTTGGACAAGGTTTTGGACAAGGTTTTGGACAAGGTTTTGGACAAGGTTTTTGGACAAGGTTTTGGCAAGGTTTTTGGACAAGGGTTTTTTGGACAAGGTTTGGACAAGGTTTTGGACAAGGTTTTGGACAAGGTTTTGGAAAAGGTTTTGGAAAAGGGTTTTGGACAAGGTTTGGACAAGGTTTTGTACAAGGTTTTGGACAAGGTTTTGGACAAGGTTTTGGACAAGGTTTTGGACAAGGTTTTGGACAAGGTTTTGGACAAGGTTTTCACCCATACACATGAATAGCCAGGTCAAAAAACTCGCCAAAAAACACTCGAAAAACGTGTAAAAAGCACACCGAGAAACGCACCTAAAACACGCTTCCAGAATGGACATGACACTTTAAGTGCCCAAAACAGCTTCCAAGAAGCGTGTAAAAACCTCAATGTGTGAGCTAGAACACTTTTACATAGGTATCAATTAAATGAACTGGGGGCATTTTGGACACTGTTTTGGGCGCGGAAATGCTCTTAAAACCGCATCCAAATAAGCCTTACATCTCCGGGAAATAAAGTTGACAACTGGGTGTTACCATAGCTTGTGTTCATACACGATCTAACTGGAATTAATGATTTGCTAGTGACATGGTATCAGTTTATTCACACATTTCCAGGAGGAATAACAGAGGGACAGCATTGCCAAATTCTAAGAAAAGATGCTGCAGGACTTATCTTACGGAGATAAACCAGACATGTTAGCGAAGGGGGATGGGGGCGCTCTAATAAGGTGCACATGCAGCTGGTTGAGGACACTTGCTCCATTATGACGCATTCACATCCAGCATGAACACGGCCCTGGTCTGTCCGGGATTTTCTATTTTTCTGCAAGTATCTGGAATCCGAAATTTCCTTATTTGAAAAACAGAACGGCGTCGGGGGTGAATTTTGACAAGGGGTTTACTGCTCGTAATGTACCGCCCCCCTGTAATTTATCACTCCACTTTTTGGCCCTTGCTTTCCAAAGGTCGATATAGTAACGCCACCAATGAGGAGGAAATCCAGCGCGGGTGTTGGGTATTGATGGCCCAACAGATAAGTACAGAATACCCAGTCTCTCAGTAACACCAGTGCAAAGTACAAATTACTGTCTGTAGTAAGGCCTCGTCTACGTCACATCACAATTGATCAGGATTTTTGCTTCCAGTTTCCCCAGTACAAGAAATTTTAATCGCTTTAAACAAGAACTACTATAAAAAGGCCCTATGTACAAAAATAAAAATACTAAATACTTTCCCTATGTACAAAAAATATAACACTATAATTTCTCTCCCATTAAAAAGAACAAAAATCTTAATATTGCCCCTATGTACAAAAAAAACTATAAAAATGCTCCCTATTCAAAAATATAACACTATAAACGCTCCCTATGTACAAGAAAATAACTACTAAATAGCTTCCCATGTAAAAGAATATAAATACTATAATACTGCCCCTATGCAAGAAAATAACTACATAATACTGCCCCCATTTCAAAATATAACTATAAAAACGCTCCCCATGACAAGTTATACTCTTTAAAAAATGCTCCTTTGTAAAAGAATATAACCAAATACTGCTCCCTATGTACAAAATATAATACTTAAAACCCCCCCTTGTACAAAAAATTTAACACATAAATAGTCCTATGTAAAAGAATATAACTACTAATTATGTCCCCATGTACAAGAATATAAAAACTTTCGCCCCCTAGTACAAAAAAAAACTACAAATACTGCCCTCTATGTACAAGGTATATACTATAAAACGCCCCCTATGTACAAGAATATAATTTTTATAATCGCTCCTATGTACAAGAATAAACTACTATAATCTGCCTTTATTCAAAAAACAACTACTATAAACTGCCCCCCCATGTAAAAAACTAACTACTATAAATGTTTTCCCCCCCCAAAAAAGAATGTTTTATTAAATTTTTTTCTCCTGAAAACGACAAGACTTTTTTTTTGGGGTGTTTTTTTTGAACAATAATTTACATTTATTGTTTTTCAAAACTCAAAATTATTAATTATTGTAGTGATTTCATACAAACATCCAAAAAGCACCAAAACCCGAATTGCATAAAAAAAAAAGCACTTTGTCTTATTTCGGTGGGTGGGCTATTTTCGGGGGGGAAACAGGGGAGTCTATTCCCTTTTACATAGCAAAATAAAATTTTTTTTCTTTCATTTTGGGGCAAATAATTTTAAAATAGTTATAAATTCCCTTTTTACAAAGGACAAATTTTTAAAATAGTTTTTTATTCTTGTACATAGGACAGTATTTTTGTAAATTCTTGTACATAGGGGCCCGAAAATTTTAGTAGTTTTTTGTCCTTTTCACAAAAGGGGGAATATTTGAAATAAATTTTTACCCTTGTAATTAAAGGGAAACAGTATTATAGAAAAAAAACTTGTACAAAAGGGGCAGTATTCGAGAGTTTATATTCTTGTACATAGGAGGCAGTATTATAGTAGTTATATTCTTTTACATAGGAGGCAGTATTAATATAGTTATAATTCTTGTACATAGGTAGCATATTATAGTAGTTTGCAATAGCTGTACATAAGGAGCAGTATTAAAGTAGTTCTTCTAATTCTTTGTAGCACACATAGAGCAGTAATAAAGTAGTTTCTTCTATTTCTATGTACATATGGGTCATTATTATAGTAGTTCTATTCTTGTTCATAATGGTGCAGTATTTTATTAGTTCTATTGCTTGTCAGTATTGTGCAGTATTATATTTAGTTTCTATTCTTGTTTCATTAAGGTGCAGTATTATAGTAGTTCTATTCTTGTACATTATGGGGCAGTAATTAGATGGAGGGGGGGGGGGGGGGGGGGGGGGGGGGTATTCTTTTGCTTGGACAATATGGGCAGATAATAGTATTCTATTCTTTGTACATTATGGGGCAGTATTATAGTAGTTCTATTCTTGTACATATGGGGCAGTATTATAGTAGTTCTATTCTTGTACATATGGGGCAGTATTATAGTAGTTCTATTCTTGTACATATGGGGGCATAATTATTGTAGTTCTATGCTTGTACATATGGGGCGATTATTATAGTAGTTCTATTCTTGTATCAAGATGGGGCAGTATTAAAGTAGTTTCTAATTCTTGTACATATGGTGCAGTATATAGTAGTTCCTCTATTCTTGTACATTATGGGGCAGTATGGTAGTTCTAATTCTTGTACATATGGGGGCAGTATTAATAGGTAGTTATATTTTCTTGTACATAGGGGGCAGTATTATAGCAGTTATATTCTTGTACGTATGGGGCAGTATTATAGTAGTTATATTCTTGTACGTATGGGGCAGTATTCTAAGCACAGTTTGTTTTCCATTCTATAGCATGAAGGAAGTGGCCTTCAGAAAACCTAGCAGAACTCCCTTTTCCTCCACCATATCAACATATAAACATAATAATTATCCGACATGTGACGATTAAAACCGATGACCCAGAATTGAAAGTTCCAGCAACAGCAAGGCCTGGAACAAAGACAACGTACAAAGAGGAGCCGTGTTCAGTCCTGGTATTAATGTAAGCCCATAATTCCTGGCCGCAGCAGACCCGGCGCTCAGTCGTCGGAGGCCGGCACGTTATGGGTCTCGGGTATAAACGCGCTACTGTTATGTTGATTTAAAAATAAATACTTCCTTGAAGAACACAATGCTCGTCCTGAAACAATGGAGGAAACTTGACTTTCTGGATTCCAGGAATGACACCTGCAGCGCTCAGCACAACCGGCTACTCTGTCCGTCCAGAGGAATCCTGTGTCAATCAGATAACGTTCATAGCCTTCACCTGGATCCTGAGCCACAAGCTCCGATCAAAGAACCCTGTGTCTCATCACGAAGCACTGAATGCTGAAAGATTTTATTTTCATTGTGGAATATTAGGAAAAATCCCACGTCAGAAAAACTTTACAGAGTCAGCAAGGCTAAAGTCTTCTCCATAACCAGTATAAAATGGGACAAGCAGCAATAGTTGCTGCTTTTTATGTTAAAGATCTTGCAAAAAACAAGGTTCACTTTTTGCATATGTGTGTGTCCTTTAACAGTGTCCTAAACCTATACCTAAATATCTCCTCTTGTAAGGGCGCATCAGCTCCCCCCGGTCCTAAGCAACAGCCCTGCCGATCTTCCTATAGGCTGCCGAAATGGTTGCTAACTAAAACCCTGTTTCATCTCTCCTGATAGGCGTCACACTGGTGCTATAGCTACAGACCGGGCCCCTTCTCTGCCCTAGTAAAAGCCAGAAAAACCAACGCCCCGAATTCAAAAAGACACCAAGAAAACGGGACGAGGTGAGTTTAATCAAGCAGTGAGACAACCCCGTTAAAAATGCCCTATCTATTCCTAGTACCCCTCTTGTGGGGGCTGCAGCAGCCCTCAGGTCGCTAAGCACAGACCTGCTCCTCTCTCCCGAAAGGTTTCCCAGCACTGGTTGCTAAGTAAAACCCTTTTTTCCCTCAGAAGGCTGCCACACGGGTTGCTATACTACGCCCTTTGGCTTCTACTGCAGCCTAGTAAACCCAGTAAACCCCCCTGAATTCAAATAAAACCAAAAAACGGGACTGAAGGGGAAAACAAGTAGTGAGACAACCCCTTTTATTCAAAACAAGTTTAAATCCATAAGCCTGTTCTTGTGCACTCCAAATTTTTTAAAAACCTCCGCCTCGGGGTCACTAAAAAAAATACAGAGCTAAAAAAACCCCCCACGCTTGACTGGGAAAGGGTTGATTTGAAGGGCCGTGGCTTTGTAAAAACACGTGATAATTTTTAAATTCACTACCTTCATCCATACAAAATTGAGTTATCCTATTAATGTATGAAGACCACCAATGAATGCATTGCCTATGACTGGGGAACAGGAACTGCCCCGGCTGCATTTTTGCCATTTTTGCCCCCATACTGTTGATACTTGCTCTGGTGATCAGATATTCTGAGACGTATTTACCGCTGGTAGCGATCAAGTCTGTAGACATCCTGATGGTAATGGTACCTCTTCAGATAGTCATTGACATTCCGGATGTATTTTACAGCTGCAAGTAAAAAGCCGAGCCTGCGGAGATGGGACATGACCGGGCAGGTCAATTCCGTCTATTTTGTCAAGGTTTTATTTTCATTTGTGAAAAAAAGAGCCAGATTTAATACAATGGAACCCAAACACCCCCGGGACTGGGGGAGGGGATGGTTTGAATGTCAACTATTACTCCCCCTCCAGTCACTATATTGAATTGCCGGCCAATGATGTATGGGAAAACCATCACCCAGCTTTCCCAAGCCCCTGAATGGCAACGGAATAAATTAAAAAGATTTTTTTCAGAAAAGCAGGGACAAGCCATCGTGTGAGCCGAAATGGGGGTCATACAAGTCTGAAGGTGGGAATAAAGCTGACCGATGAAATGGCTATCCCTGTGCACAGCAAGTCACCTAGGTCATTTTATTCGAGACCTCATTTTAAAACCACAGGGAAAGAATGGGGTTTTTCCCGGAATTTTAAAAAGGTTTTAAAATTTCCCCCTAACTATATAAAACCCACTGAAAGATTTGGGGGTCTTCTTTTGCTTCCATATGGTGCCTCCATAAGGAAAGCTCTAAAAACAGGGTTTCAATTTGGGGCCCAAACCTTTTAGGTACAGTAGGGACCCATAGCGACTGATTCAAGCTCTGGATAAAAGGGGGTCATCTCTACTCTAATTTTGGGGCCCCCCTAAGGTAAGCTTCTTTAAAGCACATGCAAAGACCCCTACCCTGGGGGGTACATTGGGAAAAGGGGCAACCGATTCAAGTTTTTAGAAACCCCCCGTCTACCTTTCTGCCATATGGTTTCCTCCAAAAAGGTATGCTTTTAATTCAAATTGTTTGGGGGATACCATTGGGGGTCAAAGGGCCCCATAGCAAATGATTCCAGTTATTTTGATTCCCAAATCTTTTTTTACCAAACCCTTTGGGGCCCTCCCTTTTTGCTTCTAATACAATATGCAAGGGGGCAAATTTCCAAAGGAGATTTCAGGGGGCCTATAGCAATCCCCTTTTAAGTTTTAGATTTCCCAAAAACTTCCCGTACCAACCATTTGGTGCCCCTTTTATTGCTTCTAATACAATATGTAAGGGGGGGATACCATGGGGGTAAAAAGCAGGGGGCCCCTAGAATCGGGTTCAAGTTTTAGGGTTCCCCCAGGGCTTCTGTACCGGGGGGCATTTGGTTTAAAAACCCCCCAAGAAACTTCTTAAAACCCCAAAAAAATGAAACCCTACCTTTGGGGGTACAGGGAGGGGTCCCATAGAACAGTTTTTATCCCCAATTCTGTACCCCCAAAAATTTTTGGGGCCCCCATTTAAAGGTTTTTTCTTCCAAAGCCATGCAAAAGGCCCAAAACATGAAGGTACAGTACAGGCCCATAGCAATCTATTCAAGTTCTAGATTCTGAGTCTTCTGCATCTCCATATGGTGCCTCCATTAGGTGTACTTTCAATACAGCATGCAATGGGGCATACCATGGTGGTACAGTAGGGGCCATAGCAACTGATTCAAGTTCTAGATCCTGGAGTCTTCTGTTTCCGGGCCCTTTGGTTTCGGGCCCTTTTAAAGGGATTCCCCCCTTTAAAACATATTATAGGGGTACAGTAGAGGCCCATAGCAACTAACTCAAGTTCTAGATTCCGAGTCTTCCATACTGCTATATGGTGCCTCCATAAGGTATTCTTCTAATACAGCATGCAATGGAGCATACCATGGAGGTACAGTAGGGGCCCATAGCAATCGATTCAAGTTCTCTATTCTTAAACTATTGAATTATACGAAAAAAACTAACACCCCAAAGTCTGCACCGAAGGTTCCTGCACTTCCTCGTGTACTTTGCACATTATGTACTAGTCAGTATTGACATCAAGCAAACAGAGGAAAGTCACAGGGAAGCTCTTCCCACAAGACCAAATGTACAGTAATGAAACAAATTTACATCGCTGACCATCTCGAAATAGGGTTGGGGCACTGTGCACCTCCACCATCCATTCTGGTTTTATGAAGGCTAAATACAATCCTAGAACATCAGGTCTGACTGTAGATGACCTCAATGTTTCTCTAACCCAATATCACTTGCATCAAAGTCTGATGCTGAGATGAGCAGTAGTTTGGTGGGATCCTAAAAGCTGTTCTCTGCCCGCAGAACTGATGAGGAGCAGCCATGGTGGTCACTGGTTAATTTCTACTATTCCTAACAAAACATCGGGTTCAACAAGTCAAAAAGTAGGTTTTTGGAACCTGCACAGCACCCATTTTCAGAGGCGTAACTTGAAGATCTTGGGCCCCAATGCAGAAAGTGGAATTGGGCCCCCCCCCAGCTAGTTTTATAATATTATAATACTGGTGTCATCCTATGTGGCAGGAGGACTTTTGGGACCCCTCAGGCTGCAGGGACTGGTTTTGACTGCTACCTCTGCACCTCTTATAGCTACACCCCTGCCCATTTTTGTATCATGGTGACCAACCTGCTGTCTGTAGCTACCCATGACCGTCATGGCACCACCACAGGGTGAGGCATAGCTTTGACACTGCTTGTGCACTATTGGTTATCGTCTAAGACAGAGGCCTTCAACGTCGGCTCTACAGCTGTTGGGAAACTACAACTCCCATCATGCATTCATATAATCTATATCAGTGGGCATGATGGGAGATGTAGTTTCCCAACAGCTGGAGAGCCGACATTGCAGACCCCTGGTCTAAGATAACTGATGGGTTCTTCAAGTCTAGGTCTTCTTACAATGAAGTAACCTTTCACCTACAGTCAACTTTACTAAAGATAACGGAGCGTCCAGTGCAACCAATGGGGATGCAATCCAAGTGAAACCATTGGCAACAGAAGAAGCAATTGAAGTGTCTCCATTCTAAATTTATGGGCAGCCTAACATCTTCTGATATGGTCTCAGCTGTAACCCCCCCCCCAACTCCTACCCCCAACAAAAAGGCGCAGTGTTTCTTAGCACCTTTGGGTTTCCACAGCCTCCCAAACAATAATGGAGACACAGAATGGAAATCCAATGGGGATACAATCCAAGTGAAACCACTGGCAACAGAAGAAGCAATTGAAGTGTCTCCATTCTAAATGTATGGGCAGCCTAACATCTTCTGATATGGTCTCAGCTGTGACACCCCCACTCTGACCCCCAGATAAAATGGTCGCAGTGTTCTTCACGCACCTTTGGTTACCATCAGCCTCTCAATACAGATGAAGACTCACAATTGACTCAAGACATCTCTATGACAGGTCTCCACCACCACTAGAACGTGCTCACCACGGACAACTGAGAAGTCAAGCGCATCCCTGGATACGACTCATCTAATAATCATAGCCAGCCCCTAAATTTCACAAGTCATTTCTGTTACCGTCAGAGGCAATACTTCACACCGACTGCAAATTTGGGCTGACTAAGCCTGGAACACTACATTTTCTCCTGAATAAAGCCTCTTGTCATCAGGACTATCCTTCTGAAGTGTAATTATAACTGTGCAAGGGGTTTGAAAACATCGCTCTTACATGACTGGTTTATGGTTCACTCATAAATCCATAGTCCTTACTCTACATCATTCTTTTGATACATCTCCCCGGCTTTAATGCAAGACAATAGACAACCATGATGACCATGTCTTCGTGTAATCTCCTAGTGATTCCTTTACAGCAATATAAGATCTCCTATTTCCAAGTAATATACAGAGATATTGGTCCAGGGTAGCATCCCCAACCCATTTTCATCTTCAAGGTCCTCCAATGTCAAGCTCCTTGAGGGAACCCTAGGAGAACCTTGAGGAAATTCTGCCCATTGTCCAATCCATTTAGCGGTCCATAGGATCCATGACACTTGGCAGAGATGTTCTTTAGCTTATCAGGTCCACCTGGTTTACATATTTAGGCTAGGGGCAAATCAGGTTTATGGCAACTTTGTGCACATGCAAGAACGTATACGTTAAATCAAAGCCTATGATAGATTCCAGATGGTGGCAAACGTCAGTGTGGAGGGAAAAAAAAAATCTAAAACCTTTTCACCGAATGTTGTATGGAATGGGGTAGGCTCCTGAGCCAGTCTATACTTATGTGGTGTACAGATCTACACTGGCCAAATGGACACACTTCCAGCCTCAGTCAGGCCATGTAATCCTATAGACATGTTAAACCTGTACGTGGAGAGCATTTCTGGTGTTCACGCCAAACCTACATCACAAAAGTGAAATGGACCGGCTTACCTACACTCAGGACCGGGAAAATACTGATGCTATCAAATTCTCACCACCTCCTTTCTAAAATAATCATTTAAAAACAGAGCTCATTGCAAGAGACGGTGAAGGAGACAACCAGCACAGAGGTGGACACAGCAGATGGTCACATATTAGAAGACCCCCTGCCGCCATCTTACTGAGCATTAGCTCAGGCCATTACATTGCATCAAACACAATTTGTAGCTCACACTTATTGGTAAACAAAAGGGTCCATTAAGGTATATTAGGGGACAATAAGGGGCTCTCCTGTGTCAGCAACCACCTATGGACCAACAACATCTAAAGCATGAAAAACCAATAGAAGGAAAAAGGGGTACTCTCAAATACCAATGATGACAATGGGCTCTTCTCTGACAGCTTCATTCCAAAGCATGCAGAATCCATGGTAGGGGAAGCAAAGGTGTTCTAGGATATATTAGTGGACAATAAGGGGCGCTCCTGTCAGCATCAACCTATGGACCAACAACATCTTAAGCATGAAAATCCAATGGAAGGCGAAACATAAGGGGTACTCTGACATACTAATGGACGACAAGGGGCTCTCATGTCAGCATCAACCTATGGACAACCACCATTCTAAAGCATGAAAATCCAATGGAAGGCGAAACATAAGGGGTACTCTGACATACCAATGGACAAGGGGCGCTCCTGTCAGCATCAACCTATGGACAACCACCATTCTAAAGCATGAAAATCCAATGGAAGGCAAAACAGAAGGGGGTACTCTGACATACTAATGGACAAGAGGCTCTCCTGTCATCGTTCCAAAGCATGCAGAACATATGGTAGGGGAATTAAAGGTGTTCTATGATATATTAGTGGACAATAAGGGTGTCTCCTCTGTCAGCAACCACCTATGGACCTACATCAATCTAAAGCACGAAAATCCAATGGGAGGAGAAACATAAGGGGGTACTCTAACAGCAATGGACAAGGGACTCTCCTGTCAGCATCAACATCAATCTAAAGCATAAAAAAAAAAAACAATGAGAGGGGAAACATAAGGGGGTACTCTGACATGCAATGGATGACAAGGGGCTCTCCTGTCAGCATCAACCTATGGACCTACATCATTCTAAAGCATGAAAATCCAATGGAAGGCTAAACATAAGGGGGCACTCTGACATACAAATGATGACAGGACAATCTCTTGTCCATCGTTCCAAAGCATGCAGAACCCATGGTAGGGGAATCAAAGGTGTTCTATGATATATTAGTGGACAATAAGGGTCTCAACTGTCAGCAACCACCTATGGACCAACACCATCATTCTAAAGCATGAAAATCCAATGGAAGGAGCAACATAAGGGGGCACTCTAACATACCAATGGACGACAAGGGGCTCTCCTGTCAGCATCATCATTCCAAAGCATGCAGAACCCATGGTAGGGAATACAAAGAGGTTCTAGGATATATTAATGAGCAGCAAAGGGCTCTCATCTGTCAGCATCTATTCATGGACCACCATCATTCTTAAGCATGAACAACCCATGGTAGGAGAAACAAAGGGGAACTCCGATATACCAATGGACGACAAGGAGATCTTCTGTCGGCATCTACCTATAGACCAGCAACATCTTAAGTGTGAAGAACCCATAGTAGGAGAAACAAAGGGGTACTTGATATACCAATGGACGACAAGAGGATCTTCTGTCAGCATCTACCTATAGACCAGCAACATCTTAAGTGTGAAGAACCCATGGTAGGAGAAACAAAGGGGGGTCTATGATATATTAGTGGACAGCAAGGGGCTCTCTTGTCAGCATCCACCCATGGATCATGAAGCGTGAAGAAGCCATGGTTGGAGAAACAGAAAGGGGTGCATTATTATATACTAGTGAACAGCAAGGGGCTCTTTTGTCAGCATCCACCCATGGATCATGAAGTAGCCATGCTTGGAGAAACATAAGGGGGTGCACTATTATATACTAGTAAACAGCAAGGAGCTCGTCAGCAACCACCCCATGGCTCGCATGAAGAACCCATAGCAGGAGAAACATGTAAACAGTCACCAGGTGTCTATACTGAGCTGTACATTACACATTCATTTCTGCCTGATACATTGATTTATCAGCTCTTACATTTCATCCTCTGAATGTTCCCCGAAATTTCTAAAGCCCAAGATCTAGGAACATTCCCCTCAACATCAAAGGCTGCGAAGAAAAAGGACAAGTTACTCGGCTTGGACGCCGGGGGGACAATGTATCAAGGACATTGTATCCACTTCACGGAACCGGGATTGTTATTTGTTGACGGAACATTCTATAAATATTGATACAAAATATTGGTTTCCTGAATTTCGGTTTCTCCCCGGGTCTGGGAACGACAAACCGCTGCTTCTCCCGAACACTTCAAACAAGCATCACCAGAGAAACATCACAATGTGCTCTGAAGGGGAAGCCAGGGACTTACCATTTAACCCATTAGGAATACTTCTGTGGTGTGGAAGGCTGGAGAGGTCATCTGCTGATCTCCTGATGGTGCCAGTTTTATTCTCCACTGGTTTGGGGTGATGATGATGATGATGGTGGTGGTCTGGGCTACCTGCACTGCCAGTACTGGAGGTACTGCTGCCATCCCCTACATCCCTCGCCCCAGAGCCACCATTCAGGTTGGTCAAACTGTTTTGGCTGTCGATGGAACTCCTCGAACCGGCCCCATTCCTCTCCTCGTCCAGCATGAGGACTATCTCCTTCAGCTCCAGGTTCTCTCTCACCAGAGCCTCCTGCTTGGTTTCCAGCTCCTTCAGTTTTTGCTGGTAGGAGCCTACCTCCTTCCACATCACGCTGGCCGTGTGTCTGCCAAACCTCTGCCATTCCCTGGAAAGCTTCTTCCCCTTTTGCCGGTCATCATCCAAAAAGCAGCAGAGTTCCCTGAGCTCCTGGTTGTCATCTTGAAGTTTCTGGTTGACTTCCTTCAAGCCCCTGATCTCGTGCAGGTGAACCTGCAGCCTCCTGTTCACATCCTTCATTAAGTTGCCATGGTCCACCATCAGAGTCATCTTCTCCAGCTCCACTTTCCGCACCATCTTGACCAGGTCCTCCTTGCTCCACCTGAGCAGCTCTTCCTCAGGGATCTGGTTGAGGTCTTCTGCAGACCCTGCTCCTTGGGAAAGCTTAGCCATGACTAATCCTGAAGGTTGCAAAGAAGGAAGAATCTGAATTCAATCAAACTAGCATCCCTGAGCTGCTGCTCTCCAACAGATCCGAGCATCAGCCATGGTGCACTGGGAGTCCTCCGGAGGTGTCCAGCCCTGGGAGAGCTCATTCAGTGCATGGATGTCCTGCTGGCTCCAGCTCTGCCTCCTCCCTCCCCTCCTGCCTCCACTCACTTTTTTCTCTTTTTTTTCTCTCAAGAATTAAAGCAGCTTTATTGACAAGCACATGGCGTGACAAGCAATTCAAACTAGGTCAACGTTCCCAGCACGATTCAAATAGAACAGCACCTGCCAACAGCAAGCAGAGGTAGCAGCGGACACAAAGCAGAGTACTATTCACTGCCCGGGATGAACAGTGCACTAAATGGGAACTGATCGGTGCTTTATCCATTGCGTATTCATGTAATTATACCGATAAATCAGACAATAAACCCAATACAAAGGGATGAGAGACAGACCCGTATCAGAGACATGACCGCAATAGAGGACACGCATTGTAGTTCATACAACGCATAGATCTACACACGCTGCATTCACACAGTGCGCTTTTGGTGCGTTTTTGCAGAAAGGCACAGCAGCATTAAACAGTGTTTATTGCTGTGCATGTCTGCCCAAAAATGCAAAAAAAAAAATCTTTGGGGCAGAAATGTAAAGGGAGCTTTTTTTGGTGTGTTTTTTGCATAAAAAAAAAACCCCACAGCAATTAATGCAATTCAAAACAGCAAAACCGCTCCGTGTGAAAGCACCCTTAGGGGCCATTGACACGGCACAGGACGAAATCCTTTAGGGGCCGTGTACACTATATGCAGGTGGACGACTTTACTCCGCGGTTTGCGGATTCCAGACGTCCCCCTTCGCACCCACATGTTCATGTTCTGCCCGAAAACCGAGCGGAAGAATGAACATGTTTAATGTTTCTCGGACCGCCGGCGGTGTAAAAAAAAACGTCCAGCGGAAAATCTGTGCCTCCAAAACGCCCCTGGTTCATTTTCATTGATTCCTATAAAAACAGTGCTCTAGTTCACACACGAGGTTTTTCCGCGCTTCTTTGGACAGCTAAAAAGTGTCAGGTCAATTCTTGAAGCACTTTCAGCGCTAAAAAACCCCATAGGAATCAATGGAAATGCGAATCCCCGACGCATTTGACACATTTCTCAGAGCATTTTTGATGTGTTTTTGGAGCGTTTTCGGTGTGGTTTTTGCCTTGGCTATTAATTTGTATGGGTGAAAAGTGTTGAAAATCTTGTCCAAAAATGCGTTAAAAACGCACCGAAAAACACGGCTAAAACCTCTTAAAAAGCGTGTTTCAGGCAAGGTTTTGATGCGGGTTTGGCCACTTTAAAATTAGCGTCCAAATCAGCCGTGTGAACATACCCTTAGTGTGCATTTCTGCAAAAGCAGTAAAGGTATTTTAAGGTAGAGTCCACAAAGTGCAAATGCCGTCCAAAATCAGACGGCATTTGCACTTCACTGGACCGTGCCGCAGTTATTTTGCATGGATTCCCTGCGGTACTGCCATCGGTTTAGGTTTCCCTTAGTAAAAAATGTGCCGTGTAGACTACAAAACAA
>JAODAL010071190.1:0-15621 GCA_025379985.1 Phyllomedusa bahiana
GATGCAGGGAGAATTGATAAAAAAAAGGGGAAATGGGAAACATTTTGTTAAATAAAAAGAGCTAAACTGCTTCAAGTGAGTATAAAGTTCATGGAAAACATTTGGGAAAAAGAATCATATAACCCTATATGTCATAGAGCTCAGCTTCTCTCCTCTATCATAAAAACCCTATATATAAACAGAGTTTCCTCCTCTATCATATAACCCTATATATCCATAGAGCTCTCAGCTTCTCCTCCCTCTATCATATAACCCAAATGTATCACAGAGCTCAGTTTCCCTCCCCCTCCTATCATATAACCCTATATATCACAGAGCTCACCTCCTCTCCTCTATCATATAACCCTATATATCACGGACCTCAGCTTCTCTCCTCTATCATATAACCCTATATATCACAGAGCTCAGCTTCTCTCTCCCTATCATATAACCCTATATATCACAGAGCTCAGCTTCTCTCCGCATCATAAAACCCCTATATATCACAGACTCAGTTTTCTTCCCCTCTATCATATAACCCTAAATATCACAGAGCTCAGCTTCTCTCTTCTATCAAAATAACCCAATATCACAGAGCTCAGCTTCTCTCCTCTATCATATAACCCTATATATCACAGAGCTCAGCTTCTCTCCTCTATCATATAACCCTATATATCACAGAGCTCAGCTCCTCTCCCTCTATCATATAATGTATATATCACAGAGCTCAGTTCCTCTTCTCTATCATATAACCCTATATATCACAGAGCTCAGCTTCTCTCCTCTATCATATAACCCTATATTTGATAGCAGGTAGAGTGCGTTCAAAATCCTCTCCTTTTCACCTCAGAAAAAAGGTAAGGAATAGAGGGAGACAAAAAAACAGGCGCCCAGAATCGTGTAGTACGTCAGTGTTCACAATTAAACAAATCTTTCCCAAAACAATGCTCACCTTCAAAAGTTGTACGATAATAAGGTAACAACTCATATAATCAATATATAACTTTATAGCCTCGTTTTCCCCCTGTGGTGCTTCTTCCACCAGCTCCTATCCCCCACTCCTGGGGCAGGAGGAGAAATAATATAAAACAAGATTGCTCCTATAGTGCAGCAACAAAGTGGAGATGCCAGTTCAAGCGCTTGGAACTGATTCCCTTTTTTTCAAAAGAAATCACTTGATGTGTATAGGAAAAAAGATTTTTCTTTGAGTATCCCAGATGATATAAAAGGGATGATTTATTCTTGGAATATAAAACAACTCTCTACGCGTTTCGCATATATTCTCATATGCTTCCTCAGGAGAATGAAAACCATACAAGTGCTGTTAAAATATATACCCTGGGTGGGGACCGCCCCTCCTGGGTGTATACCACACACATATCTAAAACGTAATACAATCGTATCTAAAACATAATACAATCGTATCTAAAACGTAATACAATGGTATCTAAAACGTAATACAATCGTATCTAAAACATAATACAATCGTATCTAAAACGTAATACAATGGTATCTAAAACGTAATACAATATTTTAAACAAATACTGGGGGATCCTGTTATCAGACCCCGTTTTAAAAGCCGAGATTCCCAAGAAACCAAAGGTGACATACAGGCGGGCAAGTACTTTAAAAAATATTGTAGCTCCCTCACGACAGAGGAATAAGAAATCTGAACCTGACAAAACAGGGGTTAAAGGAGGGGTAAGGGCATGCAAATTCCCCACTTGCAAATGTTGTGAAATGCTGCGGGAGGGTGACGAATTCATTTCAACTGCTACCAGCGAAAAATTTAAAATTAAGCACAATCTGACTTGCAATTCTAGCTATGTCGTATACCTGATTACCTGCAGCTGCAGTAAACAGTACGTTGGGAGAACGTCTACAAAACTCTCCCAACGTATGAACAACCACAGATATAGCATAAAAAAACAAAACAGATTATATAGCCTCCCTAGGCATCTCATAGAGGAGCATCCTGAGGGGAATTATAAATTAGTTCTGCAACCTATTGATTTCATCAAAGAGACTGTCGCTGACAGGCTGCAGTCTCTAATCAACAAGGAAATCTTTTGGATCTTTAAGTTGAACACACTCAATCCATCGGGTCTAAACGAGGCCCAGGAGGTTATTAACTAAGAGAGGGAGAGAGAGAAAAAAAAAAAAAAAAAAAACGCGTAGAATATAAAACGCGTAGAGAGTTGTTTTATATTCCAAGAATAAATCATCCCTTTTATATCATCTGGGATACTCAAAGAAAAATCTTTTTTCCTATACCCATCAAGGGATTTCTTTTGAAAAAAAGGGAATCAGTTCCAAGCGCTTGAACTGGCATCTCCACTTTGTTGCTGCACTATAGGAGCAATCTTGTTTTATAACCCTATATATCACAGAGCTCAGCTCCTCTCCTCTATCATATAACCATATATATCACAGAGCTCAGTTCCACTATCATTTAACCCTATATATCACAGAGCTCAGCTTCTCTCTTCTATCATATAACCCTATATATCACAGAGCTCAGCTCCTCTATCATATAACCCTATATATCACAGAGCTCATCTTCTCTATCATATAACCCTATATATCACAGAGCTCAGCTCCTCTCCTCTATCATATAACCCTATATATCACAGGGCTCAGCTTCTCTCCTCTATCATATAACCCTATATATCAGAGCGCAGCTCCTCTATCATATAACCCTATATATCACAGAGCTCAACTTCTCTCCTCTATCATATAACCCTATATATCACAGAGCTCAGCTTCTCTCCTCTATCATATAACCCTATATATCACAGAGCTCAGCTTCTCTCCTCTATCATATAACCCTATATATCACAGAGCTCAGCTTCTCTCCTCTATCATATAACCCTATATATCACAGAGCTCAGCTTCTCTCCTCTATCATATAACCCTATATATCACAGAGCTCAGCTTCTCTTCTCTCTCATATAACCCTATATATCACAGATCTCAGCTCCACTATCATTTAACCCTATATATAACAGAGCTCAGCTTCTCTCTTCTATCATATAACCCTATATATCACAGAGCTCAGCTTCTCTCCTCTATCATATAACCCTATATATCACAGAGCTCAGCTCCTCTCCTCTATCATATAACCCTATATATCACAGGGCTCAGCTTCTCTCCTCTATCATATAACCCTATATACCAGAGCTCAGCTCCTCTATCATACAACCCTATATATCACAGAGCTCAGCTTCTCTCCTCTATCATATAACCCTATATATCACAGAGTTCAGCTCCTCTCCCTCTATCATATAACGTATATATCGCAGAGCTCAGTTCCTCTCCTCTATCATGTAACCCTATATATCACAGAGCTCAGCTTCTCTCCTTTATCATATAACCCTATATATCACAGAGCTCAGCTTCTCTTCTCTCTCATATAACCCTATATATCACAGACCTCAGCTCCACTATCATTTAACCCTATATATCACAGAGCTCAGCTCCTCTCCTCTATCATGTAACCCTATATATCACAGAGCTCAGCTTCTCTCCTCTATCATATAACCCTATATATCACAGAGCTCAGCTTCTCTTCTCTCTCATATAACCCTATATATCACAGAACTCAGCTCCTCTATCATATAACCCTTTATATAACAGGGCTCAGCTTCTCTCCTCTATCATATAACCCTATATACCAGAGCTCAGCTCCTCTATCATATAACCCTATATATTACAGAGCTCAGCTTCTCTCCCTATATAATATAACCCTATATATCAGAGCTCAGCTCCTCTCCTCTATCATATAACCCTATATATCACAGAGCTCAGCTTTTCTCCCTCTATCATATAACCCTAAATATCACAGAGCTCAGCTCCTCTCCTCTATCATATAACCCTATATATCACAGAGCGCAGCTTCTCTCCTCTATCATATAACCCTATATATCACAGAGCTCAGCTTCTCTCCTCTATCATATAACCCTATATATCACAGAGCTCAGCTCCTCTCCCAATATCAAATACCGTATATATCACAGAGCTCAGTTCCTATTCTCTATCATATAACCCTATATATCACAGAGCTCAGCTCCTCTCCTCTATCATATAACTCTATATATCACAGAGCTCAGCTTCTCTCCTCTATCATATAACCCTATATATCACAGAGCTCAGCTTCTCTCCTCTATCATATAACACTATATATCACAGAGCTCAGTTCCACTATCATTTAACCCTATATATCACAGAGCTCAGCTTCTCTCTTCTATCATATAACCCTATATATCACAGAGCTCAGCTCCTCTATCATATAACCCTATATATCACAGAGCTCAGCTTCTCTATCATATAACCCTATATATCACAGAGCTCAGCTCCTCTCCTCTATCATATAACCCTATATATCACAGAGCTCAGCTTCTCTCCTCTATCATATAACCCTATATACCAGAGCTCAGCTCCTCTATCATATAACCCTATATATCACAGAGCTCAGCTTCTCTCCTCTATCATATAACCCTATATACCAGAGCTCAGCTCCTCTATCATATAACCCTATATATCACAGAGCTCAGCTTCTCTCCTCTATCATATAACCCTATATATCACAGAGCTCAGCTTCTCTCCTCTATCATATAACACTATATATCACAGAGCTCAGCTTCTCTCCTCTATCATATAACCCTATATATCACAGAGCTCAGCTCCTCTCCTTTATCATATAACCCTATATATCACAGAGCGCAACTTCTCTCCTCTATCATATAACCCTATATATCACAGAACTCAGCTCCTCTATCATATAACCTAGTATATAACAGGGCTCAGCTTCTCTCCTCTATCATATAACCCTATAGACCAGAGCTCAGCTCCTCTATCATATAACCCTATATATTACAGAGCTCAGCTTCTCTCCCTATATCATATAACCCTATATATCAGAGCTCAGCTCCTCTCCTCTATCATATAACCCTATATATCACAGAGCTCAGCTTCTCTCCTCTATCATAACCCTATATATCACAGAGCTCAGCTTCTCTCCTCTATCATATAACCCTATATATCACAGAGCTCAGCTTCTCTCCCTCTATCATATAACCCTATATATCACAGAGCTCAGCTTCTCTCCCCTATCATATAACCCTATATATCACAGAGCTCAGCTCCTCTCCTCTATCATATAACCCTATATATCACAGAGCGCAGCTTCTCTCCTCTATCATATAACCCTATATATCACAGATCTCAGCTTCTCTCGTTTATTATATAACCCTATATACCAGAGCTCAGTTCCTCTATCATATAACCCTATATTTAACAGAGCTCAGCTTCTCTCCCTCTATCATATAACCATATATATCAGAGATCAGCTCCTCTCCTCTATCATATAACCCTATATATCACAGAGCTCAGCTTCTCTCCCTCTATCATATAACCCTATATATCACAGAGCTCAGCTCCCTCCTCTATCATATAACCCTATATATCACAGAGCGCAGCTTTTCTCCTCTATCATATAACCCTATATATCACAGAGCTCAGCTTCTCTCCTGTATCATATAACCCTATATATCACAGAGCTCAGCTCCTCTCCCTCTATCATATAACGTATATATCACAGAGCTCAGTTCCTCTTCTCTATCATATAACCCTATATATCACTTACCTCACCTCCTCACCTCTATAAAATAACACTATATATCACAGAGTTCAGCTTCTCTCCTCTATCATATAACCCTATATATCACAGAGCTCAGCTTCTCTCCTCTATCATATAACCCTATATATCACAGAGCTCAGCTCCTCTCCCTCTATCATATAACTCTATATATCACAGAGCTCAGCTCCTCTCCTCTATCATATAACCCTATATATCACAGAGCTCAGCTTCTCTCCTCTATCATATAACCCTATATATCACAGAGCTCAGCTCCTCTCCTCTATCATATAACCCTATATATCACAGAGCTCAGCTCCTTATCATATAACCCTATATATCACAGAGCTCAGCTTCTCTCCTCTATCATATAACCCTATATATCACAGAGCTCAGCTCCTCTCCCTCTATCATATAACCCTGCTTGTTGAGAATGCAAAGGAAAGAGCCTCTAAAATGACGCAGGCTGAATGTATCTCCATTAAAAAAACAGAAAAAGACAACCCAATTTTTTAAAAACAGTTTTATAACCACTTTTTCTTCCCAGTTTGGCGAGCTGCATGAGATCTTAAAGAAACATTGGGGAATTTTACAATCAGACCCTATTTTAGGATCCCACTTGGCAGAAAAACCAAACATTGTCTACAGCAGGGCTAGCACATTAAAAAAATATTCTAGCCCCCGTCTCGTTTGAAGAAAAAGAAACCTCAGCAAAAAGATGGAGAATTTAAATAGGAAAATGGGGTTTTTCCAGGTAAATTCCCCACCTGTAAATGCTGCACAATGTTGCAAACCGGTGATTGTTTTCAATCTACAACTAAAGAAAAAATTAAAATCAAATATTATTTATCTTGTCACTCCAGCTATGTAATATATCTCATTACATGTAATTTGGAAAGCAGTATGTGGGTAGAACTTCCACAAAATTGTCACAACGTATGAACAATCATCGGTTTAACATAAAATACAAAGCAAATTGTACAGTCTTCGGCTATGTTCACATGGCTGATCGACGCCGTAATTGCGGGATGGATTTCGGCCGCAATTACGGCACGTGTACGGGGGCGGGGGGTCCAGCAGCCCGCCGGCCCCATAGACTTGCATTATCCACGACGCGTATTGCGCCTGGATAATGTGCATGTCACTTCTCTCCCCGCTCGCCGTAGTTCGCAAGCGGGGAGAGGAGACGGAATCCATAGTTCTCTATGAGAAATGTGGATTACCGTAATGACAGGGACGGATTTCAGCCGTATTTGCGCGCAGTGCGGACTAAAATCCGACCCAAAATCAGCCGTGTGAACATAGCCTTCCAAGACATTTACAGGAAGAACATTCAGATGGAAACTATAATTTAAAACTCCAACCCATAGATTTCATTCAAGAAAGTTGTTCAGATAGATTTCAACATTTAGGGAACACTAAATGAAGATGTTTTCCTAATATATTGCTTTGTTCTTTTTTTTTTTTTTCGTTGAGGAGCTACAAGTGATTTTATCACCTTCTGAGGGCTTTCTGGTTTTTCTAGTGACCGACCTGTTTGTTCTCCCCTGCTGTTTGTCTTATCTGATAGCAGAGAGTGATGTCATCACACAGGTTGCAGCACAGAACTGCCAGCAGCCTGAGAGCTTGTGTGTTATCTGATCTTTCAGACAAAAGACACTAATTCTTGAAAATGTAAATAAGAAAGGACACACTTAACTCACCAATATCATGTAGCCAGCTTCCACGCAAAGGGAAAACAGAGTGACACGCACTATGTGTGGATCTGCTGTTATGCAACAATAAAGAATCACTTCTCAGAGCGCTGGAATCGTCAAGTCTATTTTCAGGACTCACCTACATTTTTTTGACTAATTACTACTGTTTACTTTAGCTCTGAAGCTTCTCTGGACCTGGTAGCAGGAGATTGTTTGTCTAATCTAGACTAATTAGCAGGTCTGAATACACATGGAGCTCATATGCTAATTACCCATAGCTTAACCAGGAAGTGACATGATGCATGAATGAAAGAATGCTGCTGGCTCTATGAAACTGTAAGATGAGATAACCCCTTTAAGTCCTGTTTGTTGCAAGATAAAAAGTTATTTCTGATTCACTGCAGCTGTGTTACGGGTGTCCCTGCGACCCTCGTGTCGGGTCGCAGGCACAACCGCAACGCCGAAGCACCTCCTGCTGCGGCCGGTGCCGCGGCCCGACGCCCGGGCCGCGGACACCCCGGCACATCTGGGGCGCACTTACCCGTCCACGCTCCTGGTCCCGTCCTGGCGCGCGCTCCTGCTGCCGGCCAGGTGCACGCGCCGGGAGATTTAAAGGGACAGTGCACCGGTGATTGGTTCTCACCGGGCACGGACCCTATTTAAGTTCTGCCTCTTACCCAGCACCTTTGCCGAATCGATAGTGCTTTGTGCCTGGAGAGGAAGCGTTCCAAAAGTGTCTTGTTCCGTTTGCTGTGTACCGTACCTTCGGCCTCCGTCCCTTGACCACGAACCAGTGCCACCTGTCCTGACCTTCTGCCTGTCCCTGACTACGAGCCTGCTTCACGATTTTGTACCACGCAACACCTCGGCCGCCACCGCAAGCAAGTCACGTCAGGGGTAGTGACCTGGTAGTAATCCGCCGCAGCAAGTCCATCCCGCTTTGCGGCGGGCTCTGGTGAAAACCGGACCTACTTAGATTCCGTTCCCCTGGCGTGGCTTACGTCATCGCTTGTGGTGGTCCAGAGGATCCACTATCACATCCGTAACAAGCTGGCTGTGGCTATGTCTTCCAGGGGGTGAACACTCGGACCACCACTTTACAAGCTGAGAATCTGGCCAATCATGTTATCATCCTTGAGAAAGCCTCTTGAAAAAAGCTAGGCGGCGAAACGTACGTCGAGGTGGTTTGTGGCAGGTCACAAGTCTCTTATTCCTTGGTAACATGACTTTATATTTGTAATTATACTTTTTCTATTTGATGTTATTTCCCGCAGTGCATCTGGTATATATTTATATCACTTGATATATTACTATTGTAATTTCTACTATGATGCATTGTGGTTAATTCATTTTGCTTGTTGTCCCAGTGTTTTAAAGGGAATGTGTCATCAAAAAAGGAGTCATTGTTTAAGTCCCATTTTTATGTTAAACACATTTTTTTGTAATTTTTGGGTTGTTTTTTTTAAATTTTTCATATCACTTTCAATATGTTTTAATAATTCTTAAGTCTTGCAGTTTTCACTTTGGCCACTAGGCCTTGTTTGCACTGCTTTAGCAGCAGTCAGAGAGATGCTTTACAGTAGCTTCATGCATATAGGAGGGGTTGTATCGCTACAAGGATTGCTTTTTATATTAAAGATCTTGCAAAAACAAGTTACTTTGCAATATGTATCCATTAACAGTGTCCTACCTATTCCTAGATATCCACTCTTGTATGGGCTGCATCAGCTCCTCAGGTTGCTATAGCTACAGACCTGTTTACTCTCTCATGATAGGCCACCAGCACTGGTTGCTATAGCTACAGACCTGGCTTCTACTGAAGCCTAGTAGGAGCCAGTAAACACGCCCCTGAATTCAAAGTGAAACCAAGAAAACTGGACTGAGGTAAGATGAATCAATGTAGTGAGACAACCCCTTTAAGCCTGACTCAGTCCCATTCACTTCTATAGGAGAGTTTTCTAGTCGTGCTCTGTGACCTGGGAAGAAATCAGTGTGCAGGGAGGTGAAAGGGTGAACTGTGACTATCTCCTCTTGTGACTGGCAGATCCTGTGTTCTCTATTCACACTGGTGTCTCCTTTCAGTTTGACCCTCTTTGTGCTGATAATGAGCAGACTACTGAGAATCTTTCTGTACAGAACAAGAAGTGTCAGACGATTATTAGGCTTAGTGGTCAAAGTGAAAACTGCAGGACTTAAGAATTATTAAAAAAATATTGAAAGTGATATGGAAAATAATAACCAAAAATTCTTAAAAAATGTGTTGAACATAAAAATGTGAATTAAACAATAAGTCATTTTTGATGACACATTTCTTTTAAGTGACATACTGTTCTGCTTTTTTGTGCTATGTATGATTTTTAACTGTTTTTTAGCTGTGATTAAAAACATTGTGTCAGTTTTGGGAAACGTATTTGTTGTAATAAAGTTTATTATGGATTTTTGACATTTTTATATAGTATTTTTGAGTCATCATTCGGTTTTGGTTTACAATCATATTAACAGCCCAAAAACACAGAAAAAAATGTGACATGTAATTACTCATAAAACACAGAAACAAGGCCATACTCACAGCTCCAAGGCTGGACTGAAACTGAACCCAGTAAAGAGGCAACACTGGCCACTATGCTACTTGGGAAAGATAAACAGGTGCAGCTGATTGCTCACATACCCCACCACTAGGGGAACAATTAGACTGCACATTAAATTGATACTTGTTCACACAGTATGCAGAAAAGCCACAGTATCTATCTTATCGGTATTTTTGCATTTGTGCAACCTTCCCATGTATTATACTGTGGCTTTTCTGCATACTGGGCGACATGTATGAAGATTGGCGCGTCGGAGCGCCTGTTTTCACGTTTTTTTCCGTGAAAGCTGCGCCTGATTAATGTCGGCGCCCGAAGTGCGCTCAGAAATGCTGGCGTAAAGTTCACTGCGCCTCGCCAGTGTGTGAGGCGCATTGCGAAACTTAGGCGCAGAAGGACTGCGCCTAACCTGTATTACGATTCGAGACAGGCTGGAAATCAAGGAAAAATCATTAAGCATGTTAGTGAATAGCAAAAAGAGTTGTCTTTAAAATTAATGAATGAATAAAGAGAAAAATCAAAGTCGAATAAAATGGATTTCAATGTATCGAAAAAGTTGATCATTTAAAATGAAAGCAAATATATATAAGCTCTCCAAAGAAAGAAATATCAGCTAGAACAGGTCTTAAAAAAGGGAGAGAATTCAAATAATTTTACATTAAATAAGCCAATGCAGATGTTGTACAGATGTGAATTAGTGTCCTTTTTTTAATAAAAAATTAAGATGTATTTTTCCTTCTTACACCTTTTATTCTATTTGGTATCTACAGCAAGAGCCAGCACAGCACAGGGATTGCTGGGACCTGTGGTTCTCCAAGCAGGATTTCTATGTTCCCAGGGCTTAGTTCTGGTCGTATTTACGGACGTATTTACGTCCGCAAATACATCACCAACTCAGCCTAAATACGTCCGTAAATACGTCCGGATTTCCCATAGGTAGCCATTCTAAGCTACTTGTTCCTTATTTTAGGCTGAGTTGGTGATGTATTTGCGGACGTAAATATGTGATTAACGCTTCATTATAGCAGCCTGTCATGGTTGCGATAATGAAGCCGCAGGCAGGAGGAGTGAACTCCTCCTGCCTGCTTCCCGGCGGCTGCCGAACTATCTCCTACCTGATGGCCACAGGAAGTGAAAGTAAATTCCTGGGGTCATCTGTGACGTCATCATGCCCACAATGCATTGTGGGCATCATAACTGACAGTTGTCATGGCGACCAGTACACAGTAGTAATACTGTGTACTGGCCTGCCTTCTAAGGCCATGTTCACACGGCTTATAATGGGACGTATTTCAGTCCGTAATTACGCGCCGTAGTGCGCGAATTACGGCTGGAATACGTCCCAGTCATTACGGTAATCCACAGTTCTCATAGAGAACTATGGATTACGTTTCCTCACCCCGCTTAGCGAATCCACCACGGGGGTAGATAAGTGACATGTCATTTACTTGCCGGCCCCCTGCTCCCGCCCCCGTCCACGTGGTGTAATTGCGGGGCGTATTTACGCCCCGCAATTAAGCCGTGTGAACATAGCTTAACAGCAATATGATGATTGCTGTTAGAAATCCCCTATGGGGAAAAGTAAAGAAAGTGTCAAAAAGTTAAAAAAAAGTTTAAAAAAGTGAAAAAAAGTAAAACACAATAAATAAAATAAAAACCCGTACACCGACCTTTTCCCCTTTAGAAACGCCAATCGCCCCAAAAACGATCAAAAATAAATAAAGTACCTATATTTGGTATCGCCGCGTGCGTAACGACCTGCCCTATAAATCTGTCATGTTAATTAACCCGTACGGTGAACGCCGAAAAAAAAAAAAAATTAACAAATTAAGATTTTTGCACATCCCGCAGCACATAAAATGGAATAAAAAGCGATCAAAAACTCCTATAAACACCAAAGTTGTAACACTTAAAACGTCAGTTCATCCCGCAAAAAAAAAGACCTTACACAGCTCTTTACACGGAAAAATAAAAAATGTTTGACTCTCAGAAGACAGCAATGCATAAATATTGTTTTACACACTAATAACACTTTTTTTTTTAAAGTGCTTCAACATAAAAAAAAACTATGTAAACAGGATATCGCCGTAATCCTATCGACCCAAAGAGTAAAGCTAACTTATCATGGATACTGCACGAGAAGCGCTGTTAAAAATAAAAATAAAAAACACTAATAGGATTGCAGTATTTTCTTCACCCTGCCTTCCAAGAAATGGTTTTAAAAGCAATCAAAAAGCCTTGTCCCCCAAAAAATGATACTAGTTAAAAATTTCAACTCATCCCGCAAAAAACAAGCCCCTACACAGCTCCAAACACAGAAAAATTAAAAAGTTATGGCTCTCAGACTATGGCGATGCAAACACGTGTTTTCCTGGGTTTAATAAAAGTGTTTTTATTGTATAAAAGCAGTAAAACATAAAGAAAATATACAAATTCAGTATCACTGTAATCGTATTGACCTTCTGAGTAAAGCTAGCATGTCATATATACCGTAGAGTGACTGCTATAAAAAATAAAAATAAAAAACACTACCAAGATTGCTGTATGTTCAAAACATCTCACAAAAACCTTAATAAAAAGTGAACATAGCGTCATATGCACCCCATAATGGTACCAATAAAAACATCAACTCATCCTGCAAAAAACAAGCCCATACACAGCTCTGCACACAGCAAAATAAAAAAGTTATGGCTGTCAGAATTGGACAACATAAAAATGCAATTTTTTATAGACATTTATAGTGTCTAAAAGTAATAAAACAGAAAAAAACTATATAAAATCTATATAATTGTAATTGTACCGATCCCCCATAGTAAAGTTATCCACTCATTTACACTGCACGGTGAACACTGTAAAAATGAAGCCCAAAAAACAATGACCAAACTGCGTTTTTTCCCCCCATTTTCATGGCCCATGCTAAAAAAAAAAAACTATGGAACACCTGTGCACCCAAAATGCACAGTACACCCCTAGATGAGATCCCTGATGGGTGTTGAATCCAAAATGGGGCGACTTCTGGAAGGTTTCACCTGTTCTGCTACTTTGGGGGCTTTGCAAATGCGACATGGCCCCACCAAAATCTGCGTTCCAAAAGCCAAATAGCGCTCCCTCCCTTATACGCCCTGCCATGCGCCCAAACAGCAGTTTACACCCACATGTAAGGTATTGCCGAACTTGGAAGAAATTGCTTAACAAAGTTTTGGGGTTCTTTTTTCCAGGATTCCTTGTATATATGAAACATTTTAAGCTAAAATTGCAGATTATTGGAAAAAAAATGTTTTTCATTTTCACAGCCTAATGCTAAAAAAAAATTGTGAATCACCTGTGGGGTCTATATACTCACTGCACCCCTGGATATATTCCTTAAGGGGTGTAGTTTCCAATATGTTTTTTTTTAGGGGTGTTTATTAAGTTTTAGCACCTTAGGGTGTCCTCAAACCTGAAATGGCGCCTAAATAAAATCGTATTGAAAATGAGACCCCAGAGTCCAATAGGTGCTCCTCCTATTCTGGGGCTTATGGTTGAGCCAAATAATGCACTAGGGCCACATATGGGATATCTCTAAAAACGGCAGACCTGGGGGAATTGATATTACATTGCATTTACCTAGTCACATTTACCGTATTCCAGTGAATAATGGATAAATATTGAAAATCTGCAAAAATAGTGAAATTTTTAAATTTCACCTCCACTTTGCTTTAATTTCTGTGAAATACCTAAAGGGTTATCAAACTTCCTAAACACTGTTGTAAATACATTAAGGGGTCTAGTTTCTTAGATGGCATTATTTATGCGGGTATCTAACATACAGGCCCCTCAAAGCCACGTCAGAACTGGAGGGGTCCCTAAAAAAATGTATATTGCAAATTTTCTTGAAAATGTGAGAAATTGCTACTAAGTTTCTAAGCCCTCTAATGTCGTAAAAAAAAAAAAAAAGTCATTTAAAAAATAATGCCAACCTATAGTGGACATATGGTAGATGCTAGTTATAAACTATTTTGTGATGAAAAATTATCTGTCTTGCACACAGAAATTTTGGAACTTTCAAAATCACAAATTTTTCCAAATTTGCATGAAATTTTGAGATTTTTCACAAACAAACAAGGATTGTACGGATCAAGATTACTGACTAACTTAAAGCACAATGTGTCATAGAAAACAGTCTCTGAATCACATGGATAAGTAAAAGTGTCAAAAAGTTATTCCCACATAAAGTGACACATGTCAGATTTCAAGAATAGGAAGGCCAAAACTGGCCGGGTCCTTAAGGGGTTAATGTAAAATTAGTTTAATTCTCTCCCTTTTTTTAAGACCTTTTATAGCTGATATTTCTTTCTTTGGAGATCTTATATATATTTGCTTTAATTTTAAATCATTAACTTTTTCTATACATTGAAATCGATTTTATACAACTTTGTTATTTATCTTTATTCATTAATTAATTTTATAGACAACTCCTTTTTATTATTGTACTTAAGTTCTAGCTTCACTGCGCCTCCTCCGACTCAGGTAGACCACTTTGTACTAGGTCTGCCTGTCAGAGCTGTAATGCGCCTCACTTTGCCGACCGGCATTCATACATGCGTTGGTGTTTTCGAATGTGCCGCGTCCCGCCCCAGAATGCCCACAGCGCGCCCACTGCACGCCCCTTCATGTTAGGCGCATACGAAAGTGGCGAAGGTTGCGCCTAACAGCGCATCCCTGCGTCTGACAGTGGAGTCAGCACGGTGACGTGCAGTATACGCCTGAAAACAGGCGCGCTCGAAAACTCCGAGGCATGTACGATCGCGAGTCGGCAAAGTGCGGCGCAATGCAGCGCTCGGCAACTCCGACAGGCAGACCTGGTTGATTCTGGTCTAAATGCTCCGGCGGAGGCGAAGTGAAGCAAGAACGGAACATGCGAGGAAACATAGAAGATTGCAAAAGAAATCTCGGCACTCAGCTCCGTGCGGCATGGAGTATGATTCCGAAAAAAATCGCCTTTATAAAGGCGGAAAAAATTGTCAGAAAAGAGCTCAAACCTCAAAAATAAAAAATACATTAAAAAAAATCACTTTCCAAAAATCTAGAACGGCGCAATATCCAGAATTAGGATATTGGAAATTGCCGGGAAATACAGTAATTCAAATTCTGAAAGCTATTCTCATTTTTCGGCAGAAACCGGCCAATCAGAATAGGAGCGACAGTGAACCATTAAAACCTATGGAGAAATATTGACCAATCACAATCAAAGGCGGAACAGTTCAAAATACAGTAAAAATGCAGAAAAGAGCTGATTGGCTGAGCTACCGGGGGCTTGGCTATCTCGGCCAATCAGAATAGGAGCGACAGGGACCCACTATAGCCTATGGAGAAGTTTGAACCAATCAAAATCAAAGACGGGACAGTTCAAAATACAGTAAAAATGCCGAAAAGAGCTGATTGGTTGAGCTAGCGGGGGCGTGGCTATCCCAGCCAATCAGAGCGCGAGCTACTTCTCCCATTGTAGTCTATGGAGAGATCGGGGCAATGAAATCTCGGCTCTCAGCGCCGTGCGGCATGGAGTATGAATAAAAAAATCATTTTTATTAGTTGTAAAATATTCTCAGATAAAGCGCTGAAGCCTTCTATAAACATAAATCAATTAAATCCCGAACAACTCGTTTGTCGCCGAGACCGGCGCTACATAAGGAATTGGGTTATAGAGAATTGCCGGGAAATACAGTAATTCAAATTCTGTAAGCCT
>JAODAL010071191.1:0-15621 GCA_025379985.1 Phyllomedusa bahiana
GGGGAGGACATTGGACAAAAGTATTTCTGGTGAAGAGGATTTTCTACCCAGGTGACAAGAGAGGAGGAGCAGGAGCAGCTGGAGGGAGGTGGAGGTGGATGGAGATGAGGAAGACGAGGCAGATGACCCCCGAGCACCGTGGCAGTATACAGTGGAAATGGAGGCAGGGAGCCCCTCGGAGTCACTTGTTCAGATGGCCCGCAGCATGCTTATTTTACTTTCTAGTGACAGCCGAATAGTCAGCATCCGGCAGAGGGATGACTTCTGGCTCTCCACCCTATTGGACCCTCGCTACCGTTCCAAAATGGGAGCCTTTTTCCCACATATTGAGAGGAAGACAAACTCAAATACTATAGGGAAATCCTCCGTAATCAGTTGGCCGCTGCCTATGTGCGGCATCGTCCCTCCTCTGACAGGTCTGACCGGGGTTTCCTCAGCGCTCACGTACTACTGCCGCGGCTGCTGGGGGAAAGTGGGGGGTAGGAGCAGTACCAGCTCCATCATTAGTAACCTAAGTCTGGAGTCACTGATGAGCAGCTTCCTTCACCTGCCTACTGAGGAGGACAGTCGCCAGCAGCAGCAGCAGCAGCAGGACCTGGAGCAGTCCCTGAACCAACAGGTTGTGGCCTACTTGGACAGCACTCTGCCACCTCAGTTAGAAGATCCGCTGGACTACTGGGCAGCCAAACTGGATGTGTGGCCGCAACTTGCCGAGTTTGCAGTGGAGAAGCTGTCCTGCCCGGCCAGTAGTGTGGCATCAGAGCGGGTGTTCAGTGCGGCGGGGGCCATCGTTACCCCAAGGAGAACCCGCTTATCCACGGGAAATGTGGAACGACTGACCTTTGTCAAGATGAATCAGGCGTGGATCGGCCATGATTTCCACACACCAATGCCTTAGGCGTCAGTCTGGGTTCAAACTACCTGCCTCAGCCAATATTCTGATGCCGCCACCCGCCTGATGCCACACATCTGCTGCCAGTTTCTCCATCTGCCTACCACCATCTTTACCAGGGACTGGTATTGCCACCCACCTCAACACTCTGTCATTGTGCCACTCTATGACCTCATGCTGCTGCTGCTGTTGCTGTTGCCGTGACATCCACACTGTGTCATTGTGCCACTGTCTGACCTCATGCTGCTGCTGTGGCTGCTGCCATGTCCTCCACACTGTGTCATTGTGCCACTGCCTGACCTCATGCTGCTGCCGCCGTGACCTCCGCTCTCAGTCAGTGTGCCACTCTGTGGCTTCCTCCTGTGTTGCCACCTCCAGAATGTCATTGTGCCACTGCCTGACCTCATACTGCTGCCGCCGTAAACTCCACACTGTGTGATTGTGCCACTCTGTGGCCTAATACTGTTTTGCCACCTCCAGAATGTCATTGTGCCACTGCCTGACCTCATGCTGCTGCTGTTGTGACCTCCACACTGTGTGATTGTGCCACTCTGTGGCCTAATACTGTTTTGCCACCTCCAGAATGTCATTGTGCCACTGCGTGACCTCATGCTGCTGCCGCCGTGACCTCCGCTCTCAGTCCATTGTGCCATTTTTGGGGCTTCCTCCTGTTTTGTCACCTCCAAATGCCATTGTGCCACTGCCTGACCTCATACTGCTGCCGCCGTGACCTCCGCTCTCAGTCATTGTGCCACTCTGTGGCTTCCTCGTGTTTTGCCACCTCCAGAATGTCATTGTGCCACATGACCTCATGCTGCTGTGGCTGCCGCCGTCACCTCCACACTCTGTCACTGATGTTGCCACCTGACTCTAAAGCTTGCTTTTTTCCAGCTTTCACTGGCATGACTTTTATCAGGCTACATTCCCGCTTCAGTTTTTTGGTCAGTTTTGCCCTCTAAAGTGCCCAGGGAATTTTAATAGTGAAGCGATCTAAAAAGCGGCGGCAGTCATCTGCGTGTCATACTAAAACACAAACATTGTATGAAGACCAAACCAAGCTCCCTCTGCATATTAAGCATGGCACAAAAGTTCTACAGCACCCTGCAGGCTCTGTGCAGCCGGAAATAGCTGTTTTTTAACGCGATTCGTGCCAAAGTAATTCGGAACGAAACTAATTTTGTCGGAAAATTCGTCAAAGTGACCGAATCGAATTTTTGAGAAATTCGCCCATCTCTAGAAACAATGTTCAGACAAGACTGTCATAGTGGCAGTAAAACTGGCATCGTGGCAGGGACAATAACCAGACAAACGTCTTCACAGCTCCAAAGATTTCATTAAAATTCCTAATGAAAGGATTTTCATTAAATTCCATTTTTGTCCTAATTGGAAAGTGAGTGCCTGCTCAAAGCAGATGGCAGTGCCACAGCATGAAGCGTTTTAGATGTCTATTAGATTGCATTATACGGGGAATTTTCAGAACTGTAACACAGCTTGAGAAGGTTTTTTGCTATGCATGACTTTAGATTCATCTTAAATTATTCATGTTGCACACTGTATGGATGTGCATAGATTTATTTTGGTGTTACGCCTTCTGCAGTCACAGTATATTTTATCTGAGATACAATGAGGTCACCACACAAATATGCAGTGAAATCAGTTTTCACAGCTCCCATGGGACCAACGCCTATGTGTAATGCTTTCACTAATTACTAGACTATTGGATTTTTATTTTTGTAACCTTAAGCCATATTTTATGGCTGGTTCATTGTACAACCAACGCTCCCAGATCATGATCGCCATTACCCACTTTGCCTCCTTGCCTTATAAATATAGAATATATAACATATGTCATAAATAAGACTTATATAATATAAAATAAATACCTCATCATGATGTAAGCGGCGTGGCAGAGTCATTGCCTCATGGTGACCACTAATTATTCTTAACGGTTACCACTTTAGCTCTTGAGCCTATAAGACTTTGGGAAGAGCATCACACTGCAGGCTATGTAATGACATAGCTATATCATGCCACTTACACCAATGAAGCCACCTGCTCAGCAAGGAAATGGAGATAGGTAATTTGTATTATTATTACTATTATTATTTTTAATGCAAGGGGGTAGTAATAAGTATAGCGGGCCTGCCTGCCTACCTACCTACCTTTGCCCCACCTACCTACCTAACTGTAGCTACTACCTACCAGGGGCCCTAACCTATTTAAATCAGAAAATTCACCAAGGAAATTCCAGCGGACCAAAGGTACTTCACGAACTTTTTATTTCATTTCATTCTTCCACAAGATAGCGTAAAAACGCCGACGCGTTTCGGGACCCTCAGGACCCTTTTTCACGGCATGTAAATTCTGACACAAACATTTCCTAAGTGAACAAACTTAAAAACACGTCACTGCATCACATGGTCATGGGCGTGTGCTTAGATTTTAACCCTTGGGTAGCTCAAATTCTATTGCTTCCTAATAGAATCCTTTGTATTGCAAACAGCAATGTGTTATTAATGCAGGTCTCCTAACGTTTATATAATATATATTCGACATATGTTTGGCAGTTTTGCAGATTAACAACATGAGATTGCAAAATGCTTCATGCAATATATGCTGATTTTCTAAAATGTATGCATTAAACGATTGACAGTTTTCAATGTATATACATGAAATCATGTCGTTATTCATGCCTCTAGGGGCTTTTAAATATAGCATATATTCAACACATGTTTGGCAATTTTGCAAGTTAACAACATGGGATTGCAAAATGCTTCATGCAATATATGTTTGATTTTCTAAAAATGTATGCGTTAAACGTATGCATTAAACGTTTGACAGTTTTTTCAATGTATATACATGAGATCATGTCGTTTATTCATGTCTCTGGGGCGTTTATATAATATATTTTCCCAACACATGTTTGGCAATTTTGCAGGTTAACAACATGGGATTGCAAAATGCTTCATGCATATATGCTGATTTTCTAAAATGAATGCATTATAAGTTTGACAGTTTTTTCAATGTATGTACATGAATCATGTCGTTTATTCATGCCTTTGGGGAAGCGGGTATCGAATGTAAGAATCCAATAGGCCTCTCGTAACCTTACTTTATTTTCCCAATCTCCACCTCTATGTGGCTTATTTACCCTTTCCATTATGCCACATTTTTAAAGATGCAAATCCTGCTCTCATGTGTTTCAACGAAATGTCTGGATCCCCCTGATAAATTTACTTGTTTGTTTCGTATGCCTGCCAGGTGTTCTGCAATTCTATGCTTAAATTTCCTTATAGTACTGCCTATGTATAGGAGATTGCAATGGGTGCATACAATGTAATAGATAACGTGGTATTTTTCGCAGTTCGCATTCTGCTCAATTTAAATGTCCTTGGTATTGGTGCTGTTGGCGAATGTATCCCCCTTCACTATTATGTTGCAAAAATTTTACATCTGTTCTTCCCACAGGGGAAAACAGCCACATTGTTGCAACCATGTATTATTTCTGTTGCTCATATAAGTACTGGGACAGATCATTCGCTAGAGTTTTAACCTCTTTTTGGCACACATTTTACCCCTTTTTCCACATACTTTTTTAAAATTGCATCTTGACGTAGTATCTGCCACATTTTTTTTAGAAGATGTTTTTTTATTCATTATAATAAATCACTGTAACCCGTTGAAAATACTACTTGTTCTTTCACTCTGCTCCCTTTTCTTCTCTTTGTTTCCATAACAGATCCTGTTGTTTCATATTTTTACCTCTTTAAATGCCTAAATCTAGGAGGTGTGTTGGGTACCCCCTCCCTCTTCAACCTGCCATCGATAATACATTTCTCTTCCTGGAAATCCTATCCAGGGAACAAGCTCTCCTAGCTCTAATATTTTCCCCCACTTGGGATCGCCGCTTTTGTATGTTTTGGGGGGATTACTTGTGGCCTTAAAAGTGTATTCCCACAGTGCGGTTTTCTATATAGTTTGGAGTATACTTTCCCTAGGTCAAGGTACACCTTTTAACCCCAAATCCAGGAATGAAATTTTTTCTGAATTATATGAATATGTAAATTTTAAGTTACACTAAATTGTCATTGAGGTACCCCAAAAATTTTGGGGATGGACGTCACATCGCGACCCCACACCAACAGGAGGTCGTCGATGTAACGTCCATACCATATGATGTTATCTCCATATGGATTATTGCAACCATACACGGCCTGCTGCCCCACCACGCCATGTATGAGTTCGCAATAGTGGGGGATGCTGATGCCCCCATTGGTGCTCCTTCTATCTGTAGGTAAAAGGATCATCAAATTTGACATAATTGTTTTGCAACAGGAAGTAGACACTTTGTATGATGAATAATTTTTCCTCATCACGAAGTTCCTTACTTATACTCAAGAAGTATTCTAAAGCTACAATAGCTGGGTGGTGTGGTATATTGGAATACAGGTTAACAACATCACATGTCAGCCATGTATAAGATGGAGACCATACAAATTCAAAAAAAAGTTTTGAGGACACCGTTGTGCTATCCTTCAAATAACCTGGGGTACCTCGAACAATTGGTTGGAGACAATCGTCCACCCAACGCTGAGTCTCTCACTTAAGGACCCATTACTTGAAAGTATGGGGGGTAGTTTAGGGGAAATAGGTTCTTATGTTTTTGGTATGCCGTAAAATACTGGAATAACCGGATTTTTTCACATGTAAATATGTTTTTTTGTTTTCAGATAATACTCCTAGTCTTACTCCCTTTTTCCAATAACTTTCCCAATTTTTTTTCAGGTTTTTTAGTGGGTCAGAGTCTAATTTGCGATAGGTATTTTTATTTTCTAAGGTTTCCAAAACTAGTTTATTATATAAACCATCGTCTAATACAACTATTTGACCCCCTTTATCTGATTTTTTAAAGATCAAATTCCTATTTCTCCTCAATTCTTTCAATCCTTTTTTTTGGGAATATGTGAGATTATTCCTATGTTTCTTATATTCCTTTTTTCTGTTAGTTCCAACTCCATGCTTTTCAGATCCCCTCTCCATTGCTTCCTGAAACGCATCAAGCGCTGGACCCTCGCTTGATGCGGTAAAAAATGATGGGTTGGTCATCTTATGCTGTACTCCTTTCTATCTTCTTCATTTTCCTCATCATTTCCCTATCTAATTCTTTCAGTATTCCTAGCGATTTTTGTTCCATAAAATTAAATTTTTCATATTCATTGTACTCCCTACTTCTTACCATCCTCCCCTACATCCTCAATTTTTTTGTTTCGTCCCTTTTATTATTATTTTGAAAATACCTCTTTACAGTTAACAGTCTCGTAAAACGATTTATTTCCAGCATAGTGTTTAACAAGTCACATTCTTTGTTTTGGACAAAGTTCAGACCTTTATTCAAAACTTCAATTTGTGCACTACTTAGAATTGTTGGCGTCCAGAACTACCACATTGTCCGCCTAACCGTCTCTAGGTCTTCTTGCGACCTTGAAGGTTCTTCTTTTGTTTTTTGGACCTATGTTTCTGGCCTCCTCTTTTCCTTTTTCTTTGGTTTTTTTTGGGGTTCTTCCGGGTTTTTTTGTGCACCCCTTGTTTTTACTCTCCCCAAATATGGTATATCCGAATCCGAGTCCCTCGGGTCTGATCTTGTATCGGAGAATCAGTTTCAGAAAAGCTTACTCTCCGATCCTGCATTCAACGTCCTCGTCTTCCTTTCAAAATGGTTTTGGGGGTTCTTGATCTTTCCTGGTGCCAAGTATACACTTGTTCTTTTTGGTAGTCCTATATATCCCTTTGATACTTTTTTGTTTTGTTGTTTACTATAATATCTTCCACTTTTTCAATATATTTCTCCATTCTATCTTCTAACCTTTTATATTCGGGATCATTCACATGTTCATCCAGTTGGGATTGTAGTTGTTTGATTTCTTCCTCTAAATTTTCCAATTTCTCACTTTCAAACTCCACAATTAAGTTGATTAATTTTAAAGAGCATTCTGTTAATGTCCCATTCCATAGGTCTAAAAATTCTTTGGTGTAAACAAAAGTAGGTATTTTTTTAATTCTCAGTCCCCCTCGGGAAACCCTCTGTTTTTCAATGTATTTTTTTAGGAATTGTGGGCCCACCAGACTTTAAGTTCTTTCAATTTGCTTTTTCCAGGGCCTTAAACAGGTTTTGCATGTTCTCTCTCCCCTCCGGGATCGTCTCTTGACACCTGTTCTAATTTAGCTGCCCGATCCATGTTAAGTTTGTGCTGTGAACAGTGTGTTTTAAAAACAACCGCTTATCTTGTATTGTGGTAATCTTAGCTGTAGCATATATCTATTGGAGAGACCAGAGTTTTTTAAAGAACTGAAATGCTAAACCAAGGGAAATACTGGGGGGGGGGATGCAGCTATCTTAACTGGCACTTGAAATATAGTCCAAACAATAAATTAAGACTGCCGCTTACCCTTCACCGTGAGTTTTTTTTGTCTGGGCTTGCTTCTCCTTAGCTGTTTCTTTGTATTCAGCGCTGCTACTGCTTGCTCGTGTTGCCTTCTTTCCGCTCGGAGAGCTGCCAGTCTCCTCGCTCCTTACTTCAAATCAAAAAATTCACCAAGGAAATTCCAGCGGACAATAGGTACTTTTAGAACTTTTTATTTCATTTCTTTCTTCCACAAATAGCGTAAAAATGCCGACCGTTTCCGGGGCCCTCAGGACCCTTTTTCACGGCATGTAAATTCTGACACAAACATTTCCTAAGTGAACAAACTTTAAAACACGTCACTGCATCACATGGTCATGGGCGTGTGCTTAGATTTTAACCCTTGGGTACTCAAATTCTATTGCTTCCTAATTTGAATCCTTTGTATTGCAAACAGCTATTGTGTTATTTTAAAGCAGGTCTCCTAACGTTTATATAATATATTCCCACATACGTTTGGCAGTTTTGCAGATTAACAACATGAATTGCAAAATGCTTCATGCAATATATGCTGATTTTTCTAAAATGTATGCATTAAACGTTTGACAGTTTTTTCAAAGTATATACATGAAAACATGTCGTTTATTCATGCCCCTAGGCGTTTATATAGCATATATTCAACACAATGTTTGGCAATTTTGCAAGTTAACAACATGGGATTGCAAAATGCTTCATGCAATATATGCTGATTTTCTAAAAATGTATGCGTTAAACGTATGCATTAAACGTTTGGAAAAGTTTTTCAATGTATATACATGAGATCAAAGTCGTTTATTCATGCCTCTGGGGCGTTTATATAGTATATATTCAACACATGTTTGGCAATTTTGCAGGTTAACAACATGGGATTGCAAACATTTGTTCACTTTTGTTCACGTTTGTTCACTTAGGAAATGTTTGTGTCAGAATTTACATGCCGTGAAAAAGGGTCCTGAGGGTCCCGAAACGCGTCGGCGTTTTTACGCTATCTTGTGGAAGAATGAAATAAATAAAAAGTTCGTGAAAGTACCTTTGGTCCGCTGGAATTTCCTTGGTGAATTTTCTGATTTGAAGTAAGGAGCGAGACTGGCAGCTCTTCGAGCGGAAAGAAGGCAACACGAGCAAGCAGTAGCAGCAGCTGAATACAAAGAAACAGCTAAGGAGAAGCAAGCCCAGACAAAAACACTCACGGTGAAGGGGTAAGCGGCCGTCTTAATTTCTTGCCTAACCTATTTACCTTATGGGGTCTATCTAACTACCTAATGTGGGGGGGTACTTCCCACCTAATGGGGGCATACCTATTTACCTATATGAAATTGTACTGCTCACCTGGTGGCTTATGATGGTGCACGTAGATTCTTCCCCAGGGCCCGTGGGATCTCAAATACGTTCCATAGCAAAGTGTTGAATCTCAGCACCATGAAATCAGCAAAAATTCCATCTGTTAAAAAAACTTCATATTTTATTCCCAAAAAAGTCCAGCAGACGTTTTTTATCGCCCGTATTCATTGCATCTACCTACCTTTGCCCTACCCTGCAATGAATAAGGGCGTTAGCCCTGAAATGTGTCTTCCGGACTTTGTGCAGAGAGAAAGATATTTTAACTTTTTTTTAATAAAATATGAAGATTTTTTGAACTGTTGGAATTTTTCTACATTAATGGTGTTGAGATACAACACTTTGCTATTGAACATACCTATTTACCTACCTAATGGAGGCTTACCTACCTACCCAGTTGGGAACTTATCTATTTAATAAAGGGCATACCTGCCTATCTACCTACCTACCTGTCTACTTACTTTATTGGAGGGATCTGCCTAGTTACCTACCAAAAATGGATGTGTACCCCACATTTTAGGCTCCTCGCTTTTCCAGCACCTATCTATACCCCATGACTATATAAACGTCCCCTCCACAATGCCCCAAATGTTAATAATGCCCCTTTTGGTGCCCCACACCAAAATAGCACCCCAAAGGAGTAAAAGTGCCCTCAGACAATTATAGGGCTCCCTTTTTGTACCTTTAAATCAGGCAGGCACTGTATGCCCTATAATTTTCTGAGAGCACTTTTACTCCTTTGGGGTACTATTTTGGTGTGGGGCACCAAAGGGGGCGTTATTAACATTTGGGGCATTGTGGAGGGGAAGTTTTTATAGTCATGGGGTATAGATAGGTGCTGGAAAAGCGAGGAGCCTAAAATACTTGTGAATGTGAACAACTTCAGTTAGGGAAGATGTCCCCTGTGAGTCCCTGAATTTACCTGTATTAATTTATACAATCTGTAGAGAACCTGTGTACAATTGTTATCTACCACTAAATAGTCTCTATATGGTGGAAATATTGGTCTTAGTTTAATGGTTTATATTCAGTAACAGTACAATGGTAATATTCAGTCAATACATGGTGGTGATACAGTATGTGGTCATGATGTGGCGGCATTATGTGGCCCTTGTATACAATTATTATTGGTAATATTCTGGTATACTGGTTTGGTTAGTAACAGTACAGTGATAATATTTGTCCCTTGTACAGCAATATTATTTGGTAACTGTACAATTATATTTTAAGGTATCATACACAGAACATAGTAATATTTTTACTTTTTATTTAAATAAAATGTATTTTTTGGGTGGGGATACATCTTTACAGACCCAAGCAACATCAGTGGCACTGGTCATCTAAAAGATGTTGGCCTGCTGGGTGCTGCTAGACTGTGCAGCTAGAGGAGTCTTGGGTATGTTCACATGTAAATGTGGATTTCTGCATGGATTCTTTTGCATTCTGTGCTGAAATCTATGTGCATTCCACATCTCAGTGTAAATTAATAGAAATCTGCACCATACTTTCTAACCTTATTTGTCCTGAACAGTGGCAACCATACAAAAAGAAAAAAAAATTGTCAGGATTGTGTTTTTGTTGGTCACCTCAATTTTAAAATAACATAATAAAATAAAAAGTGTTTAAAATGTCATATGAACCCCAAAAAGTTACCAATAAAGACTACAGCTAACCCTGTGAAAAAATTAACTCACACAGCTCAATTGACAGAAAAATAAAATGTAATCTATGCATTGTGTACAGAAACTAGCTAAGGCTCTGACCAAAAACCATTGTAAATGTCTTGTGTGGCCAATGGTACCTAAAAATCTTGTGATATAATTTGATGACCAAATTATGTAAAGTGCACTACAGGACTACCTCACAACAGTTCTATAAACCTTAAAGGGGTTGACTCGCTACAAGAATTTATTTTTATGTAAAAGATCTTTCAAAAACAAGTCCCTTTGCAATATATGTCCATTAACAGTGTCCTACCTATTCCTAGATATCCCCTCTTGTATGGGCTGCATCAGCTCCTCAGGTTGCTATAGCTACAGACCTGTTTGAGCTCTCCTGATAGGCTGCCAGCACTAGTTGCTATAACTACAGACCTGGCTTCTACTGCAGCTTAGTGGAAGCCAGTAAACATGCCCCTGAATTCAAGTGAAACCAAGAAAACAGGATTGAGGTAAAATGAATCAATGTAGTGAGACAACCCCTTTAAGGTCCATATTCTGATAGTACAATTTGGCAATCCCTATTCATAACTGATGTTTCAATTTTCCACCAAAGACACTGATGTTCTGCCAGGTGAGGGCCACCATATCCAGATGGACAGGTAGCTTCATGTGCCCACTGCTCTTTCCATTTGAGTCTTTAACACTTATAGAAACAATCAAAAAACCATGTAACCAACACCTTACTTGAAATAATGGGATAGTCCTTTAATGAGTGGGTCCAAGAGGTGGGAAAATTCTTTGGTGTTGCCAGACCTGAGGAAGTAGTGCACGACACGAGACTGAAATAAAGAAAAAGCCGAAATCCATGCACCGCCTCCACAGATGCTACACATGACTTTGCACAATCTATTAGTTTGCATGTGATATTCCCTTAAAGGGGTTGTCTCACTACATTGATTCATCTTATCTCAGTCCTGTTTTCTTGGTTTATTTTGAATTCAGGGGCGTGTTTACTGGCATTCACTAGGCTGCGGTAGAAGCCAGGTCTGTAGCTAAAGCAACCAATGCTGGCAGCCTATCATGAGAGAATGAACAGGTCTGTAGCTATAGTGACCTGAGGAGCTGATGCAGTCCATACAAGAGGGGATATCTAGGAATAGGTAGGACAATGTTAATGGACATAAATGACAAAGTGACTTGATTTTGCAAGATCTTTAACATAAAAAGCAATCCTTGTAGTGAGACAACCCCTTTAACACTACTGTATGACCCTTTTACATACCCAAACATTGGTGTCATGATTAGGATTTATTTGCATGATGTGTGTATGACGCCCGTTGCCCTATTTCTAATCTATGTTTGAACTTGGTGCTTATTTTAGCCTTAGTGCACAGTACTCAACCTTCAGTGAAAGCGCTGCTGCTGGCGGGACATTTAGTGACACATGCTTAACACCATAATGAATGCTTTTGTGGTTTTGTTCCTTTACATTTTTCTTCTTTGTTTTAAATAGACTTGCAAGCCTCCAATTTTATATTCTCGGCTGAAAGGACAAAAATAACCTTATTTATACATAAGGCGCCACGTCTGTTCTCTAAAATGGGAACACAGCTGTGTGCTGTTATTCAAGGTCTGTCTTATATAAGCAAGTGTTTGTGAAGATGAAGAACAGAGTTGTGGTTAATCAACAGCAAAGGGATAAGAGGGATTTTCTTGTTAGACTTCTTTAGAACAAAGCTTCACTACTTCTCAGGAGATATTACAAAATGAGGTTGTGGAAAATTCTTTTGTAGATTTGTTTCTTAAAAAAAATAAAAATAAAGATAAATATAGCAGAAACCTGCAATGGAAATTGGTCCATCAGTTTCCTTAATATGGTGTGTTATACAGTATGCAGTGAACATTATAATTTGCCCCTGGTTTTATACAAAATTTGGCTCTGGGGAACAAGCAAAGATTTGGTAGCTTTAGACCAGTGTTTCTCAACTCCAGTCCTCAAGACTCACCAACAGGTCATGTTTTCAGGATCTCCCACAGAATTCACTGAAAATAATTATATCACCTGTGTCAGGATCTACAAGATGATGCTTGGACAATAATTACATCACCTGTGCAATATGGTAAAGCCTAAAACTTGGGCCGTTGGTGGGTTTAGGACTGGGTTGGAAACATGTTTTAGACGTTGACTTAAAGCTTCGGAAAAGGTTTTTTGATGTTATGGGTTGAAAAATCCAGGCGCAGGTGAGTGGCTGACCGAGATAATCTCAAATAACTACCAGGACTATTTGAAATGTGCTCAAATATTGCCAGACAATGCCAAATAGTATATCCATCAGCCGCAAAAATATCCATTCAGACTCTAAATGATCCTGCCATGCAATTCCCTAAAGCAGCGTTCCTCCTAGACTTAAGGGGTATTGCTGGGATGCACCACACGTCGATATGATCCCAAAATTTTTGGGACCCATATCTATTTGGGAAAAATGGGGCCCTAAAGGGTTTTAGAGTAAAAGGAGAGCAGGTCAGGGTTTTCCCCACGATCTTCATTTCTGTTCTAGATATTTGAGACAGCTGAAAAAGGCCAACTCTGCTGGGGAACTACCATAGAACAGAATGGGAAGCTGGCCCAAACACATCACTCTCCATTTGTTTGGGAAAACCATGGGGGGGTTTTCCCAAAATGGGTGCGGGTCCCAAAAGTGGGACCTGCAACTATCAGACTTTGATGGCTAATGCTAGAGATATGACATAAAAGCCTATGATGGAAAAAACTCTTTTTAAACAGCTTCATACAGATAAAATAATTTTTACCCCCGTGTCACATAACCCTTAATTTAAAAACAGATTCCCATCTTTCATATCAATTGTTTTTTTATTCCCAAGAAAAATTTTTTTAAAATCCATTACGGTAATCCCAAATAGCTATTTTGGATTACCGTAATGGATTTTTTAAAATTTTCTTGGAATAAAGACAACAATTTGATATGAAAGAGCTGGAGAATCTCTATTTTTGAATATATGTTGTATTGCCCATTTGAATCCAAAGGGGTTGGGGCTCCGGGGGTCGTTCACTGAACCAAAAACTTTAGGGAAAAAACACCTTGGAAAGATTGCCAAACAAGGAAAGCCTACGAAAGGGTGAAGCGAACCGTTTTTGTATAAACAAACCCCCTGCGTATTGCTAAAGCACTGGCTTTTACAATCCCAATAAAATGTCCACACTAAAGTCATTCGTTCTAAATAATACTAACAAAAACCTCCTAAAAAAACCCCCACTTTCCATGCAGTATCCAACTAATACTATAATGGTATCCCAAAAACCCCTACCATATATCCCCAAATTTCGCATAAAATACCCTATCTGCCCACACAAACGCCTAACGCTAAAAAAATACCTCTACTATACATAAAAAATAATAATAATAGTGTCCATCTTATGGTATCATATAATACCCACATAACTTTGCCATATATCCCCCAAATATAAAATATCAAAGAAATATAAAGTGCCAAACAAAAACAGTTATTCGGTGCCTAAATAATACCTGCATGCACTATCCACCTAATCTATATTATCCCAAAACCCCACATCCCTCTGCCATTTTTTCCCATGCAATATGGCCATTTAAAGTTCAAATAAATCTGCCATTCATTTTGTCTAGTAATATATTAGACTTTTGCCTAAATAGAAAAAGAGATAAGTGTAAATTGAAAAGGGGTTGAAACACAATGGTTAATGGTAAACTCCCAGCTGGTCCAGGCCAGTAATTTTTTTGGTACAATTTTAGGAGTATATTTTTATATCAACACAAACCTAAAAAGGGTTGTTCATTAATATGAAAACAGGCTGTGCTGGTCAAGGGGACTTAAAAATAGAATAATACAATGATAAAAATAAAAAAAATCTTGACTCACCTATGAAGCCATTTTTCCCGTGAGGCTGTGTTAAGTGCTCCTTTCAATGTTTTCCATCATTGGTTTTTTTGACCCCGAGCCAATCACGGCCCCGTCGCGCTGGATTGGCTAAGTGTACTGACCAATGAACGGGACGTCATTGGTGGGACGCACTGGGTGCAGCAGTTCTCTGAAACGGAACGGGCTTCACAGGTGAATCAAGTTTTTATTTTTAAGCCGCCACCTTGGTTCCAAATGGACAGCCCCTTTAAGATAACGATAAAGCCATTTAAAAATTTACAAGGATAAGGAAAAAATAAAATTTTGGGTATGGTTTCTCCCATATTGCTGTAAACAGTAGCGCATGCTCCAACAGAGGAATCAAATAAATGAAAACACAATTTTTATTTGCCTTCATTCAGGAAAAATTATTCTTATTCTAGTGACTTTGACTTAGAAGACACTTACATATGGTAGCCAAGGCTCATTACCGCAGATATCAAAAGTTAATGAGTAATTCACGGGGTGACATGCACCCCCAATCCCACAAAAATACGTGACCAAATGCATAGTCACATTTCCATCATTAGTCAGTCCCTCTGGTTAGGAATTTTCATGCCTCTTGTTAAAGTGATATAATATTCCGTGATCCTGCTGGCCCACATTGTTTCATAGGCCGATTTCAGTACTGCAATAGATAATGATGGAAACTTTAACACAGAATGTAGATTAGTGGGTTACATGGGATGTGGCACAGTTGTAGTAGCAAAGAGCTCAATAGCAAGGAATTTATAAAGAAAAGGGCTGTCATCAGAAATGTCAAGAACCCGTACAGCTGAAGCATCGGGCCCCCCTCACCACAGGCTCTACAGACTGTATATTACCTCCATACAGTGAACTATTAAATGAACCAGTGTATCAAGTCTGGATGTATATTACCTTCATTCGGGACCATTATAGTATAACCACTGTACTCAAGGCAGACTGTATATTACCCCTCAGTGACCATATAGTAGTAGCTACCAGTGTACTCAGGAACTGCATACTGTATATTACCTCCCTCCAGTGACTTTTTAGTGTAGAACCGTGTCTGAGGCTTTTTCAGATTGGGGTATTTCCTCCCAAATAGTGGGATTTCAAGTGCACACGCCCCAGTTTTCATTTAGTGACTTACAGGTGAGTCTTATCTGATGATATTTCTTTCTCTTTTTTTTTCCATCCAGCCCGGCACCGTATCCCTGCAGAATTCACAACTCAAAAATGAGACTCCTCCTTTTTTCATTTCCCAACTAGTGCCCCCAAAAGGTAATAATTTTCCCCCTTTGGGGCCTTGTGTTAGGTTGTGGGGCCCCCTGGTAGTATTATATGTTCCCTTCGTAGGTAGGTATTTAGCACT
>JAODAL010071192.1:0-15620 GCA_025379985.1 Phyllomedusa bahiana
CCCCTTAGCCACTTTTAATTTGAGAAAAATGCTTTAGAAAAAATTTTTAAAAGGACCTGATATGCTGTTTTACGCAAAATCCCCCCAAAAAAATTAAAATTTCCCCTTTAGCCATTTTTTAATTGTAAAGAAAAATGCTTAAAAAACAAATTTTTTTTTAAAAGGACCTTATATTTGCTGATTTCAAAGCACATGCCCCAAAAAAAAATTATAAAAAATGACTTCTCACCCCACTTTAAAAAAATTGGAGGGGAGAAATCCCCATTAAAGCCACATTTCTTTCCCAAAGGACCATAAATGCGTATTCACAGCAACATGACCCAAAAAAAATTAAAAAAATTGACTTCCCACCCACTATTAAAAATTGTGAGGGAGAAATGCCACTTAAAGTACTTTTCTTTTCCAAAGGGGGCCCAATTTTTATTGCTGTACCACAGCAACATGCCTCAAAACCATTGACAATCGAAAACTTCTTAGAAAAAGTGAAAAAATGGAATAGGGTGTTGTCATGAAACCTTGCGTCTTTTACAGTCCCCTCACAGAAAACCCAAAAAAATGAACTGTTGGGAAAAGAGAATAAAAATTGCAGTAAGAAAGACTTTTTAAAAAAAAATTTTTCAAGAGGACCATTCTGTTTGAAAAGGAATGGAAGTAGACGGAACTAATCGGTGACCTCGGAAATTTGGGGGCCACAACATCACAAGACCATGCCGTTTTCATCTTGATAAAGTCAAACATCCACATTATCTGGGGAAACCGGATGCGTTTGTCTGTATGACTCCCCCACTGTGCTAAGGTCCGCTCAGATATGACGCTGGCTGGGGGCGGGACAACACCTCTAGGGCGTGACAGCCAGCTCGGGCCTTGTCCCATTTTGATACCCAGAAGTCTATTGGGTCCGGAACACATGAAAAAACATGGGTGTTGAGACGCAGATGTCGTGCACCATGACTTAACTGATTCTTTGTTGGATGTGTGCCCTGCATTGAAAATTTTTGGTGAGGTGGTAAACAAAGTTGCCAGAGGTCACACCATTAGCTTCTGCCACCTTTGCCTGCTGCTGCCTGCTTTACGCCAACTTGGCACGACTACTGCTGGTCACGACCTGATGTTGTTCCACCGTGACATTTTGAGGGGAACGTGAAGCAGACGCAACAGATGTCTCCATTGATCAATCTGCAGAGTTCTCCATTGCCTGCATTTTAATCTCTATTTGGGTTGTGAGTGGAAGGAAAGTGGCTGATTTTTGTTGTTGTACCGGGGATCCAGAGGTGGCCACCCATAACTGTTTTCTTTTGATGGCCCTAAATTCGAGGATCATGTTGGGAGGAAATGAGCATCCAAGCCTCATGTGATAGATGGAGCACTTTGATTTCCAAGCCACTGGGTCGAGGTGCACTTAGCAAACTGAACTACCTCATCTTCCTTCTCCGCCTCCAAAGTCTGCGCCAACCTCTCCAAGGCAGGGACGGTCGGTAACATCGTGCCAGGAATACCTCCTCCTCCACCTCCTCCGCTGCCTCCGGCACAGCTTCAACACAGCCCTGTCTTGCCTGAGATGATGCACCCTGAGAGCTGATGCGCCACCTTGCACTAGCTCTGGACCCGAACCACTACCTAATTGAGATCCGATAAATTGTTGAAACTGTCGTGGCGCCTGTGGTGGATTTGGAACGAGATAAAGGCTCCGTGTCGCGCATCAGGTTCCGTCTCCTCCTCCTCCGTCGCTGGCGGGGACCTGATGTTTCAGAGTGACCAAGCGATCGTTCCAAAACTAAAGATCACCACAATGCTCATAGCTGACAAGGGCTTGTGCCGCACTGACCAATTTGGTGCTTCTTCAAAACTGGCAAGGATGGTTCAGAGCTTCTTTCACCTGCCTCCACTCTCGGTGGTGCCACACCCCGAGGTCCGTACCGTCTGGCTATGTCAGTGCATGTTCACTTCGTACTGCGTAAATGGCATGGGCGCTATGACACAATCGCTGGACATGTGGTAGGGTGGTATACCAGTCGATTTGTCCTACTTCAACTAATTGAGACGGTTTGACGGGGAGGCCGAGCTGACGCTGCAACGCAGCCATGCGGGATTAAGCAGGGTGCGAACGCGGTGATAGTGCGAACTCAGACCTTCGAGCCTTCACGTTCAGCAGGCAAGTCCCAACCCGGGTAGTGCTCTTTAGAAATTCGACACAAGGATCAGACAATGTGCCAGGCAAGGGATGGCACTCAGCCCTACCGATCTTAAGGCGGCCAGCAAGATTACGCCGGTTAGTCGGCAACCACATTGCCTGGCACAAGTTTCTTGTCACCCAGCCACGCTCGGTCAACGTAGCTTAATAGATTCGTCCACAGCTCCCTGACCTTGTGTGGACGGTCTCCAAGGCAGAATTAAGTATTCAACATGACGGGTGCCTGTGTGTCTCTGGGCACGGTGAAGCCAACCAGAGGACCTTGGGGGAAAGAGCCGCTGCACCATCCCTGCAGTTTATAAGAGCATAGTCCCGAGCCTGAGAGCCACCGTCACCCCAGAGACATCCACCAGCTCACCCAGTGAGCTGTCATCTGATATTATAGCGCCTTGGTCTTGCTTACTAGAGGTCCAGTGTTCCGGTGGTGTAGATGGGGACTTTACCTGGACACAGATGCAGACAACTGCGCTTGAAATTTAGATGACACTTGTGCTGGCCAGGCAGGGACGGCTTTTATGGCAAAGAAATTCCTGCTCGGCATCTGGTATTGGGGGCAAGCGAGGGCCATGACGTGGCGGAACCCATCTGTGTCCACCAGACGGAAAGGCAACATTTCCAAGGCCAAAAGCCTGGCAATGCCGACATTCAGGCTTTTGGCTTTGGGATGGTTTGGGTTAAAGTGTTTCTTCTGCTCCCAAACCTGGAAGACAGAAGGCTGGCTGCTAGACTGGCCGCTGTACGGCGTGCAGGTCGTCAAACTGGCGGAAGGAGAAGGGGTAGGATGGGTCCTGGTGGTGCTGGTGGTACTCGGGCGACGGTGGAGGCTGAAGCGGAGGCTGATCCCTGATCATGACTCTGAGAGACATGGGCAGCTGAGGAACGCTTGGTGGTGGCGGAGGAGGAGGAGGCGGAGACAGAGGGTGTGACAGTGGTTGGAGGCCCGGCGTCGGTCTGGCCTTTTTTGGCCAAGTGTTCCCTCCATTTCAACTCATGCATTCGCTGCATGTGACTAGACATGTTGGTGGTGGTTAACCACTTAAGGTTCTTGCCTCTACTTATGCGTTTACGGCAAAGGCGGCATATGACATCGCTGGTGAATCAGAGGCTTGCTCAAAGAAGGCCCAGGCTTGAGAGGTCCTGGACCTTTTTGACGGCGATAAGCGAGGAGCGGGGTTTGCGCTGACCGTGGCTGGCGGAATCATATCAGCGGACTTCTGCGACCGCCCTCTCCCTTTTTGTGGCGGGACCCGTATTGACACTACCCCATCGTCTTCCTCCTCGTCCACTGATGAAGCGCTCGCAAGCAAATTCTGCGGAAAAGACCAGGATGGATCCGCAATGTCGTCATCATCATCATCATCAACACAGGTGACTTGGTCGTCCTGACTTTCTGCATCCAGAAGCTGCGGGCTACAAGCAAGGGGCACTGCAAGGCGTTGCCGACCGCCCGGGATTTTTGCCGATTGACCGGCTTCCTTCACCTCCTCTGATGGCATCAGTAACTGGGCGTCAGAGCAGACTAAATCATCCTCTTGATCTTTTAACATGCCTTCTGACCCCAACCGCATTTTGTCATCAAAGAGGTCTTCAGACAATGGATTATCCACAGTGGTGGGTACACGAGTTGACATTTGGGCTGCTTCATGTTGGACGGATGCTGATGATGCTGATGACGACATTTGTGGCCGTGACTGCGAGGACGAGGAGGTAAGACTGCTAGATGCAGGTTGCATTAACCACTGAAGGACAGATTGGCGACGATGTTCGTTACTTAGATTCACAGGGCCCTGACCCAGCGATGACAGGCCTGACGGTCCTGCAACTGACGATCCGCTGGCATGCGTGTTGTCGCCAGCACTGGAAGGAGCACCTTCTCTCGTACCTCTACCTCCATGTGCTACCCCCCTCTTTGCTCGCTTACCACCTGCATTTCGCTCCATGTTCAGAAATATAAAAATTTGAGAAGGTATGATAGTTTTGGAAAGTCTCTTATTAAAAGACAGCAAATCACAGCTATTCTCAATCCCTCTAATCAAAATCAAAATTGTGCGGATTCAATTTAACTGCAAAGTGTTGTCTATCACACAAATCTGGACTGGCAAAGTCAAAAAAACACGTATCTGTTATGTATTGAATATAATAAACTGTAATTTTGCACCTTTCAATGCACCTGTGGTGAATATAGAATTGCTGTTTTTTGAAGATTTACTCGTAGATGCTGCGTCAATGAACAGTGATGGGTGCGCAAAAGTCAAAAAACCACGTAACTGTTATGTTTTGATATAATACAACGAATTTTTTGCACCTTTCAATTCACCTGTGGTGAATAAAGAATTGCTAGTTTTAAGATTACGTAATGCTGCGTCAAAACAGTGCTGGGTGCGCGAAAAAGTCAAAACACACGTAACTGTTATGTTTTGATCCTAATAAACATATTTTTTTGCACCTTTCATTCACCTGTGTTGAATATAGAATTGCAGTTTTAAGATTTACGTAGACGCTGCTCAATGAACCAGTGCTGGGTGTCGCAAAATTCAAAAAAACACGTAACTGTTATGTTTGATATAATAAACGGTATTTTTGCACCTTTCAATTCACCTGTGGTGAATAGTGAGAGATTGCATGTTTTATAGAGATGTTACGTAGATGCACGCAGTCAATGAACATTGGCGGGTGTGCGCAAAAGTCAAAAAACACGAACTGTTTATGTTTTCTGATATAATAAACGGTATTTTTGCACCCTTCAATTCACTTGGGGAATATAATTGCTGTTTTAACATTTACGTAGATGCCTGCTCAATGAAAAGTGCTGGGTTGCGCAAAAGTCAAAAACACTGTAACGTTGATGTATTGATCTAATAAACTGGTATTTTATTATGGCACCTTTCAATTCCACATGTGTGAATATAGAGATTGCTGTTTGAAGATTTACGTAGATGCTGCGTCCTATTGAAACAGTGGCTGGGTGCGCAAAAGTCAAAAAAAACTTAACTGTGATGTTTTCGTACGATACACGTATTTTGCAACAAACAACCTGTGGCTGACTACAAGATTCTGGTTTGTAATTTAAGTTCAAGGTGGGATATGATCAACAGTCACAGGTGTAATAGGTAAAATTGAACACCTATCATGAAATGTATACTGAAACATAAAAGTGGAGTTTTGCAGCTAACAAAGAGACCTGCATTACTAGAAATGATGTTTATCCAATTATAAGTTCAGGCTGCCCAATATCCAGGAAATATTTCAATAGCCAAACTGGTTAATAATAACAGATATTCCACTACAATGTCTACACTAATTCTTGGTGAACTTTATCCATGTGAGTCTTTATAGATAGAGCTTGTCTGTTGAGATCGCCCGCGCCCTCCCCCCCCCCCCGCTCTCCACCGCCGAGAATTTACAGTGTAGATTCTGTTTAAAATTCTCTAGCTAACTACATAAAATGTTCAAATCCCTAATCAACTAAATTGAAGATTACAGGCTAATAGTAGAGGTTTTCTCTGTGGCAGAAATAGTCAATATTTCGCTGAGGCTGTTTGGCCGACAGAGGCAGAACGCAGGTCTGATCCCAATGAGACGCAGAGAGACACTGAACTGAAATAGAAACGCTGTTCTATGTCAAACAGTCATAGTGATTTTTCAGCCAAAATCGCAACCATACACATTCCCGAGCAAGAAGGTCGCACACCACATCTACCCTGCTCTATTCCTGTAAATCTGATTTGCTGGCCTCCAAAATTACAGGAAGCGCCGAAAAAGGCGCGATCTTTATAAATGATCACAGATTTTAACCTTAATTATCGCATATCTGGAAATTTCGATCACCATAAAAACCTTGCCGATTTTTCAACCTTGTCCGAATAAAAATCCGCTCAACACTAGAGGGCAGTCAGGCAGCGAAGAAATGGGGCCAATATCCCCTGCATCTTGACAGTAGGTGGCAAAGTAATGATATTGAGAGTGGCATGGGAGAGATCATGTAGTGAGGTCAGCCTCGGCATACCAAGACCGGTGATGAGGACTAGCAGTGCCGATGAAACACAAATAATATGATTTAGTACCCCGACCGCGACTTGGAGCGGGTGAGGCAAGGGCTTCATCATCGTCATGAGAATGAGGGCGTCAGCCTTTCGCGTCAGGCAGACGGTGCGCAGCCAGCAAGTGGTCGTGTGGCCGTGAGTCAGCAGGATAGCACAGTGTGAGGTCGGAGCCAAGCGGACCACGGGGTAAAAAACCCCTTCGCAGGTCCAAGAAAGTAGCGGCCCAGGGGGCTAGCTAGGCAGCGCGTGCAGTAAGTCACTCAGTGCGGAGCGTTGCGGTAAAAACCATACTCGGCGGGTGGCAGTTCTTTGCTAAGAACCACCGGAGGAGCCGTATATGGGTATAAGTAAATCTGTAAGCAGAAAGTGAAGCGTGGCCGGGGACTAACGTTGGCACCACGGCCCTGCGTACAACACATGCAGCGTTCACCATCCTGTGGCCTGGGGAGAAAACGGAGTTTCTCAGATGTGGTGGTCCATTCCTGCCGTCCGGCAGAAACAGCAGCAGCAGCACGCCCAGTGGCACGCATGCCATTACAGCCAGTCAAGGCCCACCACCTCTGCATAAGGGAGATGTTTCTCCTTGACATCATCTAACAGGTCCAGATGCATCCTGCTCCTTCGCTACTCATGCGCCAGTAGTCCGTTCAGCGAGGCATTGCAAGAGACAAGCAGTATGCGTTACAACCACCCAACAGGTGGCAAGAAAGCTGACCATTACACCTGTTCCAATGTTTGTGGGTGCTGCCGTCCTCCTTCCTCCAAGTGGTGACTCTGCACCGCTTCAGGGAGAACCTATGTCATGTGCCGAGCCGTATATGGAGATTTCCAAGCCGTAATTTCTTTTCCAAAAAGGGCAGTACAGCACTTCATCAAATATGAAAAACAGAAGTGGGCCAGTCCTTGAGCTTATCGGTTTGGTTCAAGGTGCACAGCAAAAAAAGCGCGGACTCTGGAGCTGTAACTCGGTCAGGGCCAGTACATTCCTTTACGTCCGCACTGGTGAATGAGTGCTCCGGCCCAGGCACACCAACAACTTGGACAGGAGAACGCCCGCTTTCTCTCCATGTTGTCAAAATCCGGCTCCTGCGACAATCTCCGCCTCCCCCCCCTCCTCCACCACCACCACCACTCAGCCTCCACAAGTACTGGGCTCCCATCATACCACATGTGTAGGGCACAACGGTGTCACGCAGTTCTACACCTGGCTTGCTTCGGCAAATGAAGTCACACAGGGAGGAACTCTCTGCGTCATGCAGCAAGAAATCATGTGTGGCTTTCTCCTGCGCCAACTGCAAATCGGAACCATGGTGACGGGATCATATGGGAGGAACATGGTGTCCGCGCTGCAACGAGGAGGGATGGTCCATGCGCCCTGCATGTCCATGTGTTCAATCTTTGTGTGGAAAAGGTTCCGGAAGTCTTCCAGATTCTGAAAATGGCCAGGAAACCTGTGGCATGCACTTCATCCATTCCTACAAAGTCACGAACACTCTCCTCATTGGCAGCGGCAGAACGGCCTCCCCCAACACACTCTGATATTGATGTTTCCCACCCTTGAATTCCATCCTGCACATGTTTGGACCGACTGTATGAACATAGAAGCATTAACGGATTTTTTGATGATCCATGCGGACAGAGTACTCCCCAGTGTAACTTTGATGTCACCAGTGGCAGCTCATGCGTGACACCTGCCGTTTGGTGAGGCCATTTCGAGGAGTCCACGTTTATTTGTTTCAGTCGCCAAATGAAAACGTCATTCCACATGCTTCATGTCTTCGGAACAGATGCTGAAAATCAGTCCTGGGCAGGGACTGGAGACTGGCGACTACATCTCGTCGCCCCATGAGTCCAGGGGGGACTGAAAAAGGAGGAGGAGGGATTACATTGGAGCAGAAGCATTGTCTTGGCGAAATGAGTGGATTTTCTACCCAGGTGACAAGAAGAGGCAGGAGCAGCTGGAGGAGGGTAGATGGAGATGAGGAAGACGAGGCAGATGACCCAACACCGTGGCAGAATACAGTGGAGATGGAGGCAGGGAGCCCTCTCGGAGTCACTATGTGCAGATGGCCCGCAGCATGCTGATTTGCCTGGCAGTGACAGCCGATAGTCACAACCTGCAGAGGGATACTTCTGGCTCTCCCACCCTAATTGACCCTCACATACGGTCAAAATGGGAGCCTTTTTCCCAGCTATTGAGAGGAGGACAAACTCAAATACTATATGGGAAATCCTCCGTAGTCGAGTTTGGCCGGCTGCCTATGTGCGGCACGTCCCTCCTCTGACAGGTCTAGACCGAGGGGTTCTTCAGCGCTCACGTACATACTGCCCGCGGCTGTCGAGGGGAGTGTGGGGAGGGGGTCGGACAAGTACCAGCTCTATCAGCAAGCAACCTAATTCGGGTAGTCACTGATGAGGGCAGTTGCCTTCACTCGTCTAGTGAGGTGGCAGATCGCCAGCAGCAGCAGTCAGAAAATAGCAGGAGTCCTGGAGCAGACCCTGAACCAACAGTGTGCCTACTGGACAGCACTCTGCCACCCTCATTTAGAGATCCCTGGACTACTCGGCGAGCCAAACTGGATGTTGGCCGCAACTTGCCGAGTTTGCAGTGGAGAATGCTGTCCTGCCCGGCCAGTATGTGGCATCAGAGCGGTGTTCAGTGCGCGGGGGCCATCGTTACCCAAGGAGAACCTGCTGTCCACGGGAAATGTGAACGACTGACCTTTTCAATGATGAAATCATGCGTGGATCGGCCAGGATTTCCACACACCAATGCCTTAGGCGTCAGACTACATCATGCCATGACGCCTCACCCAAACTGTGAGAAATGATCTGGGTTAAAACTACTGCCTCAGCCACTATTCTGATGCCACCACCCCGCCTGATGCCACACGTCTGCTGGACAGTATTCTCCATCTGCCACCAACCAACTTAACAGGGACTGTATTGTGCGCACCCACCTCCACACTCTGTCAGTGTGGCCCCAGTTATGACCTCATGCTGCTGCTGTGGCTGCTGCCGTGACCTCCACACTGTGCATTGTGCCACTGTCCTAGACCTCATGCTGCTGCTGTGTGCTGCTGCCGTGACCTACACACAGTGGCATTGTGCCACTGACTGAACCTATGCTGGCTGCTGCTGGTTGCTGCTGTACCTCCACACATCATAAGTTCCACTCTGTGGCCCTACTCCTGTTTTTAACCACCATCCAAATGTCATTGTGCACTGTCCATGACATCATGCTGATGCTGTGGCTGCTGCCCGTGAACCTCCACACTGTTCATTTGTGCCCACTCTGTGGCCTTACTCCTGTTTTTGGCCCACCTCCAGAATGTCATGTGCACTGTATGACCTCATGCTGCAGTGGCTCTGCCGTACCTCCACACTGAGCATTGTGCCACTGTCTGACTTTCCCAGCTGCTGCTGTGGCTTGCTGCCGTGGACCAACAACGTGCATTGTGCCACTGTTCTGACCTCATGCTGCTGCAGTGGTTGCTGCTGTGACCTACACACTGGCATAATCCCACTCTGTGGCCCTACTCCCTGTTTTTACCACCTCCAGAATGTCATTGTGCCACTGTCTGACCTCAACTGCTGCTGTGGCTGCTGCCGTGACCTCCACACTGTGTCATTGTCCCCACTCAGTGGCCTACTCCATGTTTTTGCCACCTCCCAGAATAGTCATCTGTGCCACTGTATGACCTCATGCTGCTGCTGTGGCTGCTGCCGTAACCTCCAACACTGTGTCATTGACCCTACTCTCTTGACCTCATGCGGTTGCTCCTGCCGCCGTCACCTCCAACTCCTCTGTCATTGTGCCCACTCTGTGGCCTACTCCAGTTTTGCCACCTCCCGAATGTGAATTGTGCCACTGTCCTACCTCATGCTGAGCTGCTGTGGCTGCTGCGTGACCTATCACACTGTGGTCATTTTTCCCACTCGTGGCCTACTCCTGTTTTCTTGCCACCTCCAGAATGTCATTGTGCCACATCGACCTCATGCGTCTGCTGTGGCTGATGCCGTGACCTACACAATCTGTCATTGTGCCACTGTCTTACCTCAGCTGCTGCTGTGGCTAGCTGCCGTGACCTACACATTGTGTCTTGTGCCACTCTCTGACCTCATTGCTTTCTGCTGTGGCGGGCTGTCTGGACCTACACACTGTGTCATTGTCCCACTCTGTGCCTACTCCTGTTTTTGCCACCTCCAGAATTCATTGTGCCACGGTCTTACTGTCATCTGCTGCTGTGGCTGCTGCGTGACCTCCACATGTGTCATAGTCCCACTCTGTGGCCTACACCTGTTTTTGCACCTCCAAGAATGTCATTGTTTCACTGTCAGACCTCATGCTGCTGCTTGTGGCTGCGGCCGTGACCTACAACTCTGTCATTGTGCCTCTGTCATGACCTCATGCTGCTGCTGTGGCTGCTGCGTACTACACACTGTGCATTGGGTGCACTAGCTGACCTCATGCTGCTGCTGGTGGTTGCCTGCTTGTGACCCACACACTGTCTTGCCCACTCTGTGGCCTACTCCTGTTTTTGCCACCTCCAACATGTCATGTGCTAACGTCTGACCTCATGCTGTTGCTGTGGCTGCTGCCGTGACCTCCACCTGTGTCATTGGTACCCCTCTGTGGCCTACCCTGATTTACCACCTCAGAATGGCATTGTGCCACTGTTCTGTACCTCATGCTGCTGCTTTGTGCAAGCTGCCGTGACCTCCACACTGTGTCGAATGTCCCACTATGATGGCCTACTCCTGTTGTTTGCCAGCCTCGCAGAATGTCATTGGTGCCACTGTCGATCTCATCTGCTGCTTAGTGGCTGCTGCCGTGACCACTACACTGTCATTGTGCCACTGCGGACCTCAAGCGCTGCTGTGGCTGATGCCGTGACCTACACACTCTGTCATTGTGCCACTGTCTGACCTCATGCTGCTGCTGTGGCTGTCGTGCCGTGACCTAGCACACTGTGTTCATTGTGCCACTCTGTGCCTACTCAGTTTTTGCCACCTCCAGAATGATGATTGTGCCACTTTCTGACTTCATGCTGCGCTTGGGCTGCTGCCGTGACCGTACACACAGTGTTAATTTTTTTTTTTTTTTTTATTGTCCCACTACCTGTGGCCTTCTCCTGTTTTTTGCCACCTCCAGAATGTCATTGTGCCACTGTCTGATCCTCATGCTGCTGCTGTGCTGCTGCCGACCTTCCACACTGTGGTCATTGTCCCACTCTGTGGCTACATCTGTTTTTGCCACTCCAGAATGTCATCGTGTCACTGTCTGACCTCAGCTGCTGCTGGTGGCTGCTGCCGTGACCTACACACTCTGTCATTAAGTGCCACTGTTCTGACCTCAATGCTGCTGCGTGGCTGCTTGCCGTGACCTTACACACTGTGCATTGTGCCACTGTCTGACCTCAGCTGCTGCTGTGACCTAAACACTGTCATTGTCCCACCTGAGCCTACCCCTGTTTTTGCACTCCAAATGTCATTGTGCCAACTGTCTGACCTCATGCTGTTGCATGTGGCTGCTGCCGTGTACCTCCCACACTGTTGTCATTGTCCCACTCTGTGGCCTACTCCTGTTTTTACACCTCCAGAATGCATTGTGCCACTAGTCTGAACGTCATGCTGCTGCAGTGGCTGCTGCAGTGACACTCCACACTGTGTCATTGTCCCACTCTGTGCCTACACCTGTTTTGCCACCTCCAGAATTCATGTGGCCACTGTCTGTGACCTCATGCATGCTGGCGTGGCTGCTGCCGTGAACCTACACACTGTCATTGGCCATTGTCTGACCTCATGCTGCTGCTTGTGAGCTGATGCCGTTGACCTTACACACTTTGTCCATTGTGCCACTGTCTGAACTCATGTGCTGCTGTGGCGCTGCGTGACCTACACACTGTGTCATTGTGCCACTCCTTGGCCTACTCCATTTTTGCCACCTCAGAATGTGATTGTGCCCACTTTCTGACTTCATGCTGCTGCTGTGGCTGCTGCCGTAGACATCCGCTCCACACTGCGTGTTATTGTCCCACTCTGTGGCCTACATCTGTTTTTGCCACCTCCAGAATGTCGTCGTGCCACTGTCTAGACCTCATGCTGCAGCTGTGGCTGCTGCCGGGGTGTGTACCTACACAACCATCATTGTGCCACTGTCTGACCTAGCTGCTGCTGTGGCTGCTGCCGTGACCTACACACTCTGTCATTGTTGCCACTCTGTGGCCTATACTGTGTTTTGCCCCCTCCAATGTCATTGTGCCACTGTGTGACTTCAAGCTGCTGCCGCCGTCACCTTCAATCTCTGTCATTGTGCCACTCTTGCTACTCCATGTTTTGCCACCTCCAGAATGTTCATTGTGCCTAATGTCTGACTCATAGCTGCTAGCCACCCTCCAACCTCCCAACTCTCTGTCATTGAGTGCCACTGAGGCCTACGACTGTTTTGCAACCGTCAGAATGTCATTGTGCCCCTGTCAGACATCATGATGCTGCTGCCGTGACACTACACACTGTGTCATTGTGACACTGTCCTTGACCTCATGCTGCTGCCGTACCTACACACTTGTGGTCAATTGTCCCACTCTGTGTGCCTACTCCGTTTTTGAGCCACCTCCAGAATGGTTCATTGTGGGCGCACTTGTCTGACCTCATGCTGCTGCCGGCCGTACCCTCCACCTCTTCTGTCATTGGGCCACTCTGTGGCCTACTCCAGTTTCTTGCCACCCCAGAATGTCATTGTGCCACAGTACTGACCTCATGCTGCTGCCGCCCTCACCTCCACTCTCTGTCATTGTGCCACTCAGTGGTCCTACTAGGTTTGTCCACCTCCATAATGTCATTGTGGCCACTGTCTGACCTCATGCTGCTGCTGATTGCTGGCTGCCTGACCTACACACCTGTACATTGTGCACTCTGGAGCTTACTCCTGTTTTTGCCACCTCCAGAATTCATTTGGCCACTGTCTGACCTCATGCTGCTGCTGTGGCTGCTGCCGTGACATACACACTGTGTCATTGTAGCCACTCTGGTGTTGGCTACTCCAGTTATTTTGCCACCTCCGAGAATTCATGTGCCACACTGTCCCTACTCTCATGCCTGGCTGCTGCCGTGACCTGCACACTGTGTCATTGTGCACTATGTCTGACCTCATGCTGCGCTGTGGCTTCTGCCCGTGACCTACACACTGTGTCATTGTGCCACTGTCTGACATCATGCTGCTGCCTGTGGCTGCTTGCCGTGACCTACACACCGTCATTGTGCCCCTGTCTGACCTCATGCTGCTGCTGTGGCTGCTGCCTGTGATCCGACACACTGTCATTGTCTCACTTCTGACTCATGCTACTGCTGTTTATCTGATGCCATGACTACACACTCTGTCCATTGTGCCCACTGTCAGACCCTCATCCTGCTGCTCTGTGGCTGCTGCCCGTGACCTATACACTGTGACATTGTGCCACTCTGTGGCCTCCTCCAGATATTGCCACCTCCAGAATATCATTGTACACTTCTGACCTCATGCTTGCTCTGCTGCCTCCGTCACCTCCAACACTCTGTCCCACTGATGTTGCCAACCTGAGCCCTCAGCTTGTTTTTTTTTCCATCTGTCGCTGCCATGATTTGATCAGGCTACATTCCCCTTCAGATTTTTTGGTCAGTTTTGCATCTTAAGTGCACAGGGAAATTTATAGTGAAGCGATTCTAAGAGCGTCGGCAGTCATCTGCGTGACATAATACTAAAACACAACATTGTATGAAGACCCAACCATGCTCCCTCTGCATACTAAGCATGGCACAACGTTCTCAGCACCCTGTAGGCTCTGTGCACCTAAAAATAGCTTTTTTTTTTAACGTGATTCTCCCAAGTAATTCGGAACGAAGTTTTTTTTTCCCGGGAAAATCCGGCGAAGTGAACGAACCGAATTTCTGGAAATTCGCCCATCTCTAGTAATAAACCATCCATGTTTTTTTAGTGGAGAGCCATCTATTGCCAACAGCTGGCTCTCCACTTGTACAGCTGCACAAATAGTGCGCTCCAGACATCTGTGGAGAGATATAAAGCCACTGCCTGGTCTTTTATAATCAATAGGAGGTCGACAAGTAGTTAAAGGGGTTGTCTTACTACATTGATTCGTCCTGATTTTTGGTTTCATTTTGAATTCAGGGTTTGTTTACTGTTTTCCACTAGGCTGCAGTAGAAGCAGGTCTGTAGCTATAGCAACCAGGCGGCAGCCATCAGGAAAGATCAAACGGTCTGTACTATGTGACCTGAGGAGCTGATGTAGCCCATACAAAAGGGAAAAGCTAGGAATAGATAGGACTCTTTTAAATTTAAATATTGCAAAGTGACTTTTTTTTTGCAAGATCTTTAATATAAAAGCAATCTTTTGTGAAAACCCCCTTTTAATTTTAAGTGGGCTGCAGTTTGGTGTCATTTTTCAACGCAGAATAAAAAACTTTTGCATATATTAATGTATGACGATGTGTCAAACAAAACATGACAAAATGCACATAAATCACGGCACAGAAGGGGTTTCTTAACTTTTTTATGCTTTTCAACGATTTTTTTTTACAGAAAGGTGCTAAAAAAGGGGGCCCGAACCACAGTCAAGTCACTCCGCTGCAACTTGGGGTTAAAAAATATATATAATATAATATATTTAAAAATTTTAATAATATATAAATTTTAATTTAAATTTAAATAAATTTTTAAAAACTTTTATACCTGTTATGCTATGCTTGTGAATTAAAATTTTGATTTATTTACATATTAATAAAAATGAATATTACTTACAAGCAACATTTTTTGACAATATTGCAGCAGTTTAATCGCCCAAAGGAAAACGTGGTTAATTATCCCTGTTTATACATTCTGCTGAAGCAGATGGATCATCCTTAAGCTATTAATTGTATTGCCAAAGAATGAAAAACACTCTTTTTAAGCGCACTTGGTAATTTCTAACAAACTTCATTGTGACTATCAAAGCATCCCTGGTTCTGCAAAGACTGTACACAATACCCCTCAACTTAATCTAAGTGGGTTTCTTTGATCCACCAATTTCGTTGTTGGGATTCCATAAGAAAAATTGATATTAAATTCAAAATTTTTTAACTTTTTAAATTTTTTTATTTATTATTGGAAATTTTCCTGATTACTTTAACTCTTCAAAATTAAAAAGAGATAACAGTTATACATTAGATGTTTATGCAAAAAAAAAAAAAAAGCAAAAAACATTTGAGCAGTCTCTTCTGGGTAATAAGGATATAAGGAAAAATATATGTTCTCCTCAGGAATCTGACAACTCAGGTAAGGGTGAAAGACTTGCTGTCAGGCCCATTCCAAATACAGTAAGTGAGTTTAAGCATTATTGGGGCCCCTTTAA
>JAODAL010071193.1:0-15619 GCA_025379985.1 Phyllomedusa bahiana
CTGCTCACCTGTCTCCGCCCCCCCGGCACGCGGCCCCCCCAGTTTAAATTTAAAGGGGCAGTGCCCCGTAAGGTCATTCCGGCACGCTCTATTTAAACCCGGGCCTTTTCCTGGGGGCCTTCCCCGGATTTTTGGGTTTTATGTTCCCATTGGGAAAGCCCCCCAGTGGTTCTTGTCTTCCCTTCCCGAACCCCAGTTTTACGTTTACCGCCCACAACCCTGCCCCCCCCTGACCTCCTCCCCGTACTTTTCACGAGCCCAGCCCCCTGCCTCCCCCCTGCCGTCCCCGACTACGAAGCCTGCCCCCCCGATCCTGTACCTTGCCTTGGCCGCCACCGCAGGCAAGCCCCCCATGGTAGTGCCTGGGGGGACTCCCCCCAAACAAAGACCATCCCCTTTCGGCGGCTCTGGTGTCCCCGGGACCCCTTAGTTTCCACTCCCTGGTGTGGGTTACGCCATCGCCTGCGGTGGTCCAGAGGATCCACCTCCAGACCGTTACAGGTTGCTTATGGTACTTTGCTTAATGACACTTGCGAACATAAGCCCGAATATGCAGTTAAATGGGAAAATGAATTGGGGAAAACCTTCTACAAAGAGGATTGACTTACTGTTTTCGCTTCCCATCCCAATATTCCAATTTTGCAAACCCACAAAAACTACTAGAAAACTCCATCTTAGATGGTGTCTCACACCCAACCGTTTATCTAATATGTCACCGGGCTACTCAAGATTTTGTTGGAGAAATTGGGGATCCCCCGGCTCCCTTCTGCATACATGGTGGAGTTGCCTGACTACTAGAGCACTTTGGAGGGAGGTGGAGAAGCTACTTTCAGAGTTACTAAGTTCCTCAATATCCTTAAAGGAGTTGTCTCCCTTCAGAGTTTCAGAGAATGCATGAATGAAATACTCTGTCACTTCCTGGTTCAACGATCATTGCATAAGCTCCTGCTTGTACAGCCTGTGCCATGCTGTCTTTTCAGATGCTAATTAGATCGATTAGTTTCTCAAATTAACAGGACTTCTTATCTGATCCCAAAACAAAAGCCCTAATTACAGTTCTGTTTATTTTACATAAATCAAGCTTTTTACTGCTGAGCAGCACAGGACACTGCAGAGACCTGTGTGATGACATCACTCACTGCTATCTCATAGAACAAACAACAGGGGGAGAATTGTTTACAGGTCAGTTACTGGAGGAACTGAAATAGCCAGGGAGGTCATAAATTCACTTGTATCCCCTTTAGGGAAAACAGAGGAACAAAGCAATATATTTGGAAAATGTCTTTATTTTGTGTTATTTGAAAGCTATTCTTTGTAGCGGGACAACCCCTTTAACCCCAGAAACAGCAATTCTGGACATTTCATTAAAAGATTATCCACCATCATTCCACACCATTATGTTTCAGGTGTTAGTTGCAGCACGACCAGTTATTGCCTAATACTGGAAATTACCTCCCTCTTTAGCGATTACTAAGGTAATTAATAGAATAAATATACAATTTTATTCTGAAACCTGTCTAATCATTACATTGCATTTAGCGGCCAAAATGCGGAACAGATGGTCCCAATGAATGAACGTCAAATATTTTAAGTGAACTTTATTGTTAGTTTATATAAGACTAACACATGGGAACTTTATATATCCTTTCACGTACCTGTTAAGTTTTATAAAAATACAGTTATATCTATTTTGTTGAGATGACTTCTGACTGCTGATATGTATAGTTATGTATAGTTATACCGTATTAATATTGGTGATATTTAATCATAGTGATTTATCATCTCTCTGCTCCTTTAATTTGACAGGGTGGACTCAGTAAGGCTAAGTTTTGTTGCTATGCTTTGATTTTTTCTTTTTAATGACATGATCTTCCCTGCATGCATTCGATGTATGCTTTTTCCTTTCTTGAAAATAAAAATTGCATGTTTTTTAAAAAAAAAAAAAAAAAATGACCTAGGATATAAGAAGATTGCCAATGCCCTGGAACTGAGCTGAAGCATGATGGCCTAGACCGTATAGCGGTTTTACAAGACAGGTTCCACTCAGAACAAGCATCCCCATGGTCAACCAAAGAAGTTGAGTGCACGTGCTCAGAGTCATATCCAGAGATTGTCTTTTCAAGATAGACTCAAAATGAGTGCTGTTATCATTGCAGTAGTAGTTACAGAGATGAGGGGTCAGCCAATCAGTACTCAGACCATATGCCGCACACTGCATCAAATTGGTCTGCATGGCTGTCATCCCAGAAGGAAGTCTCTTCTAAAGATGATGGACAAGAAAGCCCGCAAACAGCTTGCTGAAGACAGGCAGACTAAGGACATGGATTACTGGAACCATGTCCTGTGGTCTGATGTGACCAAGATAAACTTATTGGATTCAGATGGTGTAAAGCGTGTGTGGCAGCAACCAGATTAAGTGTACAAAGACAAGTGTGTCTTGCCTACAGTCAAGCATGGTGGTGAGAGTGTCATGGTTTTGGGCCGCATGAGTGCTACTGGCTATAGAGATCTACAGCTCATCGAGGGAACCATGAATACCAACATGTACTGAGACATACTGAAGCAGCGCATGATCCGCTCCCTTCGGAGGTTCATACATTAATGTCTGTGTGTTGAGTTATTTTTAGGGCACCCCAGATTTACATTGTTTTACAAGCTGTACACTGACTACTTTACATTGTATCAAAGTGTCCTATCTTTAGTGTTGTCCCAAGAAAAGATATTAAACAATATTTACAAAAATGTGAAGGTTGTACTCACTTCTGTGAGATACTGCGTCTGGTCCCAAAAATAGTAGCATTCATACAGTGCAAACTACAAAGCACAGTGCCCCAAAATACTGCTGAAAACAGTAAATCTAAAATTAGTACCATATACACATCTAGCCCAAAAATAGTACCATACATACAGTGCAGCCTTAAATTACCTCCACACACATCTCCCTTTATAAAACTACAAAATACAGTGCCCTGAGATACTGCAAAACTGAAGGCTCGTAAAATTAGTGTTATACACATCTGGTTCCAATCATAGTGACATAAACTAAGTATCAAAGCAACAAATAGTGCCATATTGTAATGGTCAGTGGTAGTGGATCCTCTGGACCACCACAAGCGATGGTAATAGCCATGGCAGGGTGCGGACTCTAAGTAGGTCCGGTTTTCACCAGAGCCCGCCGCAAAGCGGGATGGACTTGCTGCGGCGGATTACTACCAGGTCGCTACCCCTGACGTGACTTGGTGCAGCGTGGTACAAAATCGTGAAGCAGGCTCGTAGTCGGGGACAGGCAGAAGGTCAGGACAGGCAGCTAAGGTTCGTGGTCGAGGGACGGAGGCAGAAAGATACGGTACACAGTAACAGCAACAAGACACAATAGAACACTTCCTCTCTAGGCACAGGGCACTATCAATTCGGCAAGGTTACTGGGAAAGGGCAGGTCTTAAATAGGATCAGCGCCCGATGAGATCAATCATCGGCGTGCTGTCCCTATAAAATTGGCCGCAGTACCACGCGTGCGCCCGGCCAGTCACAGGAGCGTGCGCCCGGACCGGAACAGGAGCGCGGCGAGGTAAGTGCTGACAGTGAGCTGCGGGGCCGGAGCTGCAGCATTGCCCGCCGCCGGAGCCACATATATGTGGTGCAAACATAGTGCCCCACTATAAATGGAGCCATACAGATACTGCCACCAAATAAATATAACAATAGAATAACAACTTTTGCCCCCCGTCCAAAAAAATGCCTTTGAATATGCCAAAAAAATATAGGGCGACATGTATGATTTTTGACGCCCAGACGACAATTTTATTGTGCAATAGTAGTATAGAATGTGCCTGAATGTACCTGTTCTACTACAGGTCATAAATCAGGTGCATTCTAGCTACAAAGCAACAATTCTGGCTCAGGTAAACCACTTTTAAAGTGTTTTACTTGTTCCAGCAGTAATGCGCCTGGATTTGCTGTACTGAAGCTATAAAGGTGTAGCCTCGTACGGTTTTAGTGCGCCCCGCCTCCAGCACCTCCTCCCCAGAATCAAGCGCATTACAAAGTGCCGTAGGCGCTCTGTAACACGCTTGATATTGGAGTGCACCTAGTTAAAAATATGATGAACGGGGCTGCGCTATTTCAGGGGCTCAAATGACGCCAGGCTGCTGGTGCAGCTCCATTTATACCTGTCATAAAGAGGGGGCCATACAAAATATTTCCCTAATTTTGTTCCCAGCCCTGTATTGCCATTGCCTGGGCACTCAGCGGGATTGTAAAGTAATAGCACTATTGGTATAGTCACACATAGCGAACTACAGAATAGCAAGTGGAACAGCGATCAACACTAATTTACCTAAGCGTATAAATGGTTAATGATATGTTAACACTGTAGTGCACCACTGTTATTAGTTTTGCCATGACTGTATTTCCCAGAAAGTTTCCAAAATCCATTCCATATGTCTCAGTGCAGTTATTTCTGCACATAGATTTTTACAAACAATATTTAAATGTATGGCAGTCATTTCTGCGGAAAAATATCTAACTTGTGAACATAACACACAAGCTATGTGACTCCCAGCTCATACTAATGTAGCTGTAGTGAGACTGGGGTGCCTAGGGTCTACCAGTGGAATTGATTCTGAGCCCCACCAGTGGAATTGATTCTGAGCCCCACCAGTGGAATTGATTCTGAGCCCCACCAGTGGAATTTATTCTGAGCCCCACCAGTGGAATTGATTCTGAGCCCCACCAGTGGAATTGATTCTGAGCCCCACCAGTGGAGGTGATTATTGGAACCCACCAGTGGAGTTGATTTCTGAGCCCCACCCGTGAGTTATATTGGGAATCCAACCATGGGGGAGTTGATTCTAGGTCCTGCCAGTGGAGTTGATTTTGGGAGTCTACTCTACAAGTACTGTACATACTTTCATGCTCTGCCTCTTGCTTTTTGCCTCTTTCTCTCTATATTTCTGCCTCTCCCAAAAATATACTAGTGCTTCTCAAAAAATTTGAATATCACTGAAAAGATAATTGATAGCAATAATTTAAATCAAATAGAGAAAGCCATATATTGTATAGACTCATTACAGTATGAATTACAAGGTTTGATATAATACATTTGTGAGCCCTATAACAAATAAAAAGATCCTGGAGAATTCCTTTAATTTTCAATGATATTCTAATTTTTTAGATGCACTAGTATATGCAATTTAAAAGAAACTCCAGGTCTGCCATGCTCAGGGGCCCACCTGGGGTTTCCCTTCTTCCCCTGTTGGCCAGTCTGAGCCTGGCCGCAGTGCTAGATTTTCATGTACAATTCTGCTAATCTGCCATTGAGACTATAGTTTGTTAAGGAGTTTTCTCACTACAATAATTAGATTTCATCATATAGGGACAGGTAATTAAAATACTGTGCTCTTTTGATATTGCCCTAGTAGATTACTGTCCATATCTCCTTTCCAAATCAGAGAGCAGGGAGTGACGTCACTATGGTCGTCAGAGGAGCAGAGCCTTTTCTCTAACAAGACTAGAATAATTAGCTTTGAGAAGCACTTGTTTTCACTCCTGGGAGTTTACTTTACAGATTAAAACTCTTCCAGTCATTTCACTGTAACAGGCACAGCCAGGAACAGCAAAGTTGATATGCTTATCACTGCTATGGAAACACTGCTGAGGACACCAGGTCTGTAGCTATAGTGACCAGTGCTGGCAGCCTAAAAGGAGAGAGCAAACAAGTCTGTAGCTATAGCAACCTCAGGAGCTGATGCTGCCCATACAAGAGGGGATATCTACCAATAGGTAGGACACTGTTAATGGACAGTGTCTTGTTTTTGCACAATCTTGAATATAAAAAGCAATCATCGTAGTGAGAAAACCCCTTTAAGTTACAATGGCCTCAGGATACAAAATAATATACAATGGTCGTTCCTGGGACATTGTATTATGATAGCACACTCACCATACTGTCACAAACACTGCTGATCTGCAGCACATGTGATTGATGGAAGATCAAACCAATTATTATGAACAAATTACTTGTAAATCATCTGTATTAAGCAGTGCATGCAGTGATTGGCAGAGTATTAGCGCCTCTCTATAGTACAGTACGATACTACATATCCTGTACTGCTCTTTACATGTGCCAGGTTGAGCGGCCCCTGCTCTGCTCTCCCCAGCCTGATACTTACCCGGCCGCACTCCTGCTTCCCGTCCCTGCTCTGCTGAATGCCGGTGCGCACATCCGCTTCCTAGGGCGCATGATTTAAAGGGCCAGCATGCCAGTAATTGGCCATTTGCTGGGCACTGACCTTATAGCTTCTTGACTCCTCCTACACTCTCTGCCAGAGTACTGGTGTTCCTTAGTGCGTTTTGAGAGAGTGTTGGAGAGAGATCTTGCCTATCTGTGTACCAGTTATTCCTGTTATCGTTTCCTGACCACGTTTGCCTGCCGCCTGCCCTGACCTTATTGCCTGTCACCGACTATGCCTCTGTCTAACGATTCTATACCATGCTGCACCCCGGCTGCCATCACAAGCAAGTCACGTCAGGGGTAGCGACCTAGTAGTTACCCGCTGCAGCAAGTCCAACCCACTTTGTAGCGGCCTCTGGTAAATACCAGGGGCTACTTAGACTCTGCTTTCTGGTGTGGCTTATACCATCGCTTGCGGTGGTTCAGTGAACCCACCCACATTCTTAACACATACATTCTGGATATACTAAGAAGATGTAATGTTTTGTATGAGTTCCTTTCTGGGCGGGTGAGCCTCGTTCTGAGATTTTCTCACCCCTGCCAAGCTTGAAATATTTTAAATGTCCTGTGATTCTTCTGTTTCTGTAGACCTGATGAAGCCGGCCAAGAGTGTCAGAGAAATGCATAGTTTTTAATCTTTGAATTTTTGTCTTTTAGTGCAAAATAAACTGACACATAACACAAGAACATTGTTTCCAGTGTCAGTTTATTAGTGGTGCACAACTTTCTTTTATTCTAGCGCCTTCTTATCCAATCCAGGATTATCCTTTAGGATTTTTTCCTTTATTGACATTTTCTCTGCAGAGAGACCGTTGTGCCATGTTTCACCTGTTTTTTTTGGAGACGTGGCAGCTGGTTACTATTCATGATAAACAATTAATGTGCGTTGTACTATATTCTTTACAACCAAAATAGGTGAGCATTTTTAAGTTGTTTGTTTACTGAACATATAAAGAAGTTAATACACCAATGTATGAACGGGGCTGCACCAGAAGTCTGGCTTCTTTTCAGCCCGACATCTAGCGCAGCACTGTTCGCAATGCCATTATCAGGCACATTCCAGAGCGTCCACAGCACTTTGTAATGTGCCTGATTTTGGGGGGCGAGCAGGAAGCGGGGCGCCTAGAATTGCCGTACTGAAGCTATACATCTATAGCTTCATACGATTCTAGTGCGCATTACTGCTGGAACAGGTAAACCACTTTTAAGGTGGTTTACCTGAGCCAGAAGTATTGTTTCTGCACTAGAATGTGCCTGATTTATGACCCGCCGTAGACCGGATTCATAAATCAGGCACATTGTACACTATTCTTATGCACAGAAAAATTGACATCTAAGCGCCATTAATCATACGTGTCACCCAAAGTGCAACGATCCCTCTCTCTTTCAGCACAATGTTTACAGTTTTCCATTGAGTAATGGTTTCAACATACAAGGTTTCAACATGCAACAGTTGTCCCGGAACCAGTTAATATTATATATAGAGGGACTACTGTATATATAAACACATACATATACCTGTATACATATACACACACATATCTTCCCTGGATTTGCTATTGAGCCATCATGCTCCTCCCGAATAACAAGATTATACACTGAATGACTACTTTAATAGAGACACTTAATCTAGTAACACATTAGCATTCTTTGTTCTCCTGAACCACAGCAATTCATTTTGGAATAAATAGGTATAATCTGTAATTAAAATTTAACTTTTAATGATATAATTTAAAAATAAAATACTCCCCAAAAATATATCTTATACAGTATTCTCCAGGGTGGCCACCACACCACAATAGTACACAAGGCAAAGTGCCACAAATGCTCAATTGTCATCCAAATGATAGGGTGAACACATATGAGAATAAGTAAGGATTGGTTACTCACTGTTAGATGTCCACAGATTCAGCAGGTTGCATATTGCCTTGTGTTCGTTTTCATTTCTTTAGAAGTCATCATTGTTGTTTTTCAAGCTTTCGTTGTATAAAGCAAGAGAAGTGGAGACCGTGTACATGCTGAAACTCTCCCTTACACGTCTCTAATAAGACCCTAATATTGATTATGGAGTAATCACCCCGACAAGGGCGGCCCTTTATAGATATATTCCTGGTACTCCTTATGCAGACCCTACGACAGTCTTAGGCTTGCAGATATAGATCCCAGAAAAAAATGATATCCTGATCCCAACGCGTTTCCCTCCACCCTCCCGCTTCCCATTATCTCCAACATGGGTTCATCAGGGGATAAAAACTAGCCAGGATACACAAGGAACAGGGAGATGGAAAGAAGCATAAGTAAGACTCTCATCCATATATAAGCTTTGAAAATATGTAAGCTTCCCAGAATAGACCAAGTTCTACAATAAGCTGTCCAATAGGTGTAAACCACAGTAAATTGGTGTGGAAACCACCCCAGGTACACAGGTATTTATCAGTCAATAGTTTTTGAAATTTTCTGTGGAGGATATGTTATACAAATTCTGTGAGAATAAATAGGTATATCAAAGCAATAAGAGATGAGGCAAATGCCTGCATTAAAACCATTACCAGAAGTCATGCATCTTGATGCGAGGAGGTTGGGGAGGCAAAAGAAATTAAAACCAATGTGTATTGCTGGTTACAATTGCTGCTTCCTCAGCGGTCAAAGGTATAAATGCTAAAAAAAACTCTACTGCTACCTGACGTTGTCCCTACACTCCCCCTCCTCCGCCCCTTCATCCTCCCCCTCACTCACACACATAAAAAGCAGGCAGTTTCCAATAAAGGTAGGGAACTGTTGAATCCTAAAAAACACAGATAGGATAAGTTCACATGGCATGTGTTAAATATATATTTGGATATGTTTTATGTTCCGAAAAACGGACCCCAATAGGTATTTAACAATTTTCAAGAGTGATTACATTTATTTCAATGTAAAATACGCATCATCAATCAGACAATACGTGTTTTACATACTTTTTTGCATTGCATTAAAAACTTGACAAATCAATTCTTCATCCTTTCAACGCATTGAAAAGGCAACAGAAACTATAGGGATACGTTTCTGCAGTCCACAAAAAGGAAGCCAAATATGTAGCACACTTTGTGGTACTTTTTGGATGCGTTTGACGCAATACGTTTTACGTATTGCAAAAACGTTTCCAAGACGCCGTCTGCACATACTTATAGAATTTAAAAAGTGGTGCTACTGTTAGGGGGACAGGTTTAAAGGGAATCTGTCGCCAATTTTTTTTTATTTTTTTTTACTTATTAAAACAAGACCCTGATGCATATTCTTTCCTTCTTAGCCGTTTTTATTTTCTGATTGTAGATTTCTCAATTCAGTCTTCTATATCTTACTCAAGCAAGTGAAAAAACCTTTATAGGTATATCATAACCTTTCAATGGATGCTTGAGCGTATTCCCTTTAATAATGGAATTGCAATTCTGGCATGACATACATGCATGCGTTCCTTTCCTTACTGTTCTTAATATGGACTGTCGATCCTTTTTCTGAGGATTCATATCCGATCTTACAATAGTATCTCCTATAGATCTACCTCTTCTGTAAACAAATCGCGGACCAACCTTAAATAGGTGGTTATATTGGGGGTCACTTTGCAAAATTGACCAATGGCGTCGTATCGTTTTTTGAATTAATGACGAATGTTGGTCAAAGGTAGATACAAGCATAAACTGATCATTAACTCTTTTAACCTTCGATTTCAACATATCATTACGATCCATTGATAATACCTCATGACCAATTTTCTGTAATTCAACCCTATCATAACCTCTAGCGGTAAATTTTTCAACAAGTTTATGCATATTCATGAGATACTGACTATCCATAAAACATATTCGTCGTGTTCTCACACATTGTCCGCGGGGGGTTCCTTTGAATGTTTGGGGAGCATGATATTATTTATAATGCAAGATGTTATTGCGGTCAATGGGCTTACTATATAAGGTAGTTGACAACCCTGTCTCATTTTTTCTAATCTCAACATCTAAAAAATGTATAAGAGATTGATCTTTATTCAAAGAAAACTCAATTAGTGGATGACATCCATTCAAATACTCCACGAAAGACAAAAGACGAGACTCCGTGCCCATCCAAAGGACGAACATGACGTCGATGTAACAAAGCCACATCATCGGCAAAATATTCTGATTTATGCACAAATTGCTTTTCAAAAAAGACATATTTGTGCATAAATTCGATGTCCCCTTTGTTTGCAAGTAAAAGATCTCACCAAACCGAAAAAAATTCTTTGTCAATACAAAATCCAAAAGACTCATCAGGAACGCAATAAATTAATTAGAAAGATTATGTTTCAGATCAAAAGATTCTCTCACTGCCTGATATCCCTCTTTATGTCGAATGCATGTAAAGAAAGATTTGATATCCATAGTACATAACCAAGTAACCGCAGATGTATCAACACTTTGAATTTTAGTAAGAAATTGCTTAGTATCCCTAAGACAATTACTATCCAACTTTACACTAGTTAGTAAAAAAGAATCAACAAAATCCGCAAGAGGTTAGAGTAATGATTGAACACCTGACACTATCGGGCGACATGGGAGGGATTCTATGTTCTTATAAACCTTTGGGACCAAATAGAATATTGGAAACCGGGGGTTATGAGTGATCAACATATCACGTACTTTAGTGGAAATCACACACATCTCAACCGCCTCATTCAACGTATCGTCTATCATCCTCTTATACTTCATTGTAGGATCAGATTCAAGTTGTCTATACACCATGGTGTCATTAAGGTGTCGAGCTGCCTCTTGTACATAAAAAGCACGATCCATGACGACCGTAGAGCCACCTTTATCGGCCTTTTTATCACTATTTCCTTATCCTGTTTAAGTGAAAACATAGCCTGTCTTTCTATTAGCGACATATAATCAGGAGACTTAGCTTTAACTTTCTCCCATTTGCTAATAACTTAATTTTTCACAAAATTTTCAAAGACTTCCAAGGCTGAACTGGAAATAACTGGATGAAACTGACTGCTCTTCCGAAGTTTTTTGGAGGCCACATTATCTATCTGTTTAGCTGAATAGTCACACATTAGATAAAAATCCACCAGTTGTACGAGGAACAAAATTGAGTCCTTTATCAAGAACCTTAAGTTGTTCGGTTGTTAATTCTTTAGACATTATATTTATTGCTAATGTTTTTAAATCTTTTTGCGGCCCTTGTTTTTCTGTTGATTTTTGGTACTGTTGATGGTCTGTTGTGGCCCTGACGCTGAATTGCTTTCTTCCTTTGTGTTTGATCCCACTAAAAAAGTTAAATCTTTTTTTGCACATTTTCTGTTAGGGTATTTTCACCCGGCGTAATTGTAGGGTGTACAGTACGCCCCGCAATTACGCCGGGTCTTCGGGAGTTGCGCCTAAGTCGCCCACCCACCCCATAGACATGCATTACTCACGGCGCGAAAATAAATAAATGACATATCGATTATCTCCCCGCGCGTACAATACGATCGTATTGTACACCCGGGGAGAGGAGGCGTAATCCATAATTCTCTGAAACTTTGCCCCCCTCAGTTTTATTACACAAACTAAACATTGACTATCATTAATGTTATTGAATAAAAATTAGATATTTTTAGCTGTATCTGAAAAAGTCCCCCAGGTTACAGTAGTGCCTGCAGAGCTGATTTGGGCTGTGAAGACCAAACAGCTTCTGCAGTCAATATTAATCATCTGCCTTTACTGAATATAGCAGCAACATGTCCCACAGCAAAGAACTGTGTAAATACAGATAAAAAAACAAACATTACATAGTAAAAAAAAACTATTAGATCAAACAAAAGAGTTTTGAAATTTAGCAGAGCCAAAAGAAGACCAGATTGAGTTCCTATCCTTGTGCATGGGAGAATCTGTAAATTGTTAAAGGCCAATGGAAGAGGTTAGTGAAAGAAAGTGAGTTGATGTCACAGGGAAATGATGAAAATAGGGATCAAATCCTTAAAGGAGTTGTCTCATTTCGAGCTTTCAGCCTGTCAGTGTCCCTGGTAAGTTGAACTGAGGGGCGTGCTAGCTTGTCTGTCTGTTCTGCTCCCTCTCCCCCCTCCCATCAGCACACAGGCAGCTACGTAACTTCTATACAGGGGGGGGGGGAGGGGTTTGCTCTCAGAGTTTCACCCTGTGTGTGCCTGCCTAGGTCTGTTGCAGGAGGGCTGATCTAGGAGTGTAGAGAGGAATATGAAGCTGTGTGCTAATAGAGCAGAGGGGATGCATGTGTTCCTATATCCCCTGCTTAGCTTACAAGTCTCCACATCTCCAGCAACAACAAGGGCAGTGTTACTATACTCAGAATGTCTCACTAATACAGGAGAACATAAAGTATTCACATGCCCCCTGATCTGTATAGTATTAGTATAGTCACAGTTCCAAAGACATATCATGATTATAGTAACAGACAGGGTCACTGCTGTCACATCTATCTGTGTAGAGAGCAGGAGGAAGCAGGGACACACAGGGTTAATCCAGGCAGCTGGGACACAGACGCCAGAGTCCTCCCTCCTCCCTCCACTACAGAAGCATTCTGTGCGGGAGGGGCTCTCTGCTCCGACCTGTCTTCAAAGGTGATGAGTCATTCAGACCTGACAGCCAGTAAGATAAGGATCAACAGGTCGGCTACTATAGAGATTTGAGAAGCTGATGTAGTAATACTAACAGGGCTAGCTCAAAATCAGTAGGACATTTGTAATGAACATATATTGCAAAGCTGCTTGTTTTTTAAAGATCTTTTAATTAAAACCCAATCATTGTAGCGAGACAACCCCTTTAAGGGAGATGGTCAAATCACAGAAGATGTTAAAATAAAAACTCTTTGGGGTGATTTCCTTAAAGAAAGTCAGTGATTTGATCAAATCCCTGAACTGTTTTAGTGACAAGACGAACCATCTCCCTATTTTTATCATTTCCCAGCGACATATACTCCTAGTAGATGCTGTGTAGAATTTTTTAACAGTTAACACCAGATGGCGCACTTGTACTATTCTGCAATAGCAATAAATGGTCACTAAACGTAAGCTGCAACAGAGGCATACATGTATAGAGAGCTATAAACAAAAGGGGAAATACATTATAAGAGTTCTTTTGGTGATAATAGTACAAGAAATAATAGTGAACATACAGTATCTCACAAAAGTGAGTACATTTCTGTAGATATTGTATTATATCTTTTCATTGGACAACACTGAAAATAGGACACTTTGATACAATGTAACACAGTCAGGGTGCAGCTTGTATAACAGTATAAATTTGGTCGTCCCTCAAAATAACTCATCACACAGTCATCAATGTCTAAACCAATGGCAACAAAAGTGAATAAACCCGTAAGTGAAAATGGACATATTGTACCCTAAGTAATTTTTATGGCTACCATTAGCTTCACAGGTTGCTTCCATGATCCTCTCCCACTCCTCCATCACAACATCACAGAGCTAGTGGATATTAGAGACCTTGCGCTCCTCTACCTTCCATTTGAGGATGCCCAACAGATGCTCAGTAGGGTTTAGGTTTGCCTAAACCCTGCCTGCGTACCTATATGGGCCCCTATAGTCTGCCTAAACACTGCCTATCTATATGGGCCCCTATAGCCTTCCTAAACACTGCCTACCTATATGGGCCCCTATAGCCTGCCTAAACACTACCTGCCTATATGGGCGTCTATAGCCTGCCTAAATCCTGTATGCCTACCTATATGGACCTCTATAGAGTGTCTAAACCCTGCCTGCCTACCTATATGGGCCCCTATAGCCTAAACCCTGCCTACCTATATGGGCTCCACCCATAGCTTTCCTTTCTATGTGAGCCCGACCTATAGCCTGTCTACCTATGTGGGCCCCACCTATAGCCTATCTACCTAGCTACCTGGGACCCAACCGATAGCCTATCTTCCTACATGGGACCCACCTATAGCCTACCTACCTAGCTATCTGGGGCCCACCTACAGCCTACATATGGCCCACCTACTGCCTACCTAGCTACCTGGGGCCTAGCAACAGCCTACTTAGCTACCTGTGGTCTACCTACAGCCTATCTACCTACCTTTATTTATTTTTATATATCTACCTACCTGGGGACTTCCTACCTAACTAGGGCATAAATACTGGCGACCTAGGACCAATCTACCTACCTACTTTCCTGACTGGGACCTGTCTACCTACCTGTGGCCTAACTACTGCTTACCTACCTAGGACCAATCTACCTTTCTGTGGCCTGCCTACCTACCTGGGGCCTATGTACTGACTACCTATCTTGGGCCTATGTACTCTCTACGTACCTACCTGGAGCCTACCAAACTACCTACCTATAGGCCTATCAACTTATCTAATGGGGTTCTACCTACCTGGTAATATGATTCGAAGGGGTGCGGGCCATAGCTGTAACACAACCTCCAGGAGGTTAATCCTATGTTCCTCCCCCCACCCCCTCTAAGAGACTGGGTCTCTAAGTTATGGCCTGTACCCACTCGCCCACCCCTGGGATGTTTGTACAGAGATGGGGGACAGTGAGTCAGGTGCTGGAAAAGTGAGGATTCTAAGACATTTGTGTCCAAATCTTCAGGGACGAGTGGTGGCCGGGAGAAGTCATCAAGGAGGTCTGAACCGGATGCAGAAGAAAAGGGAACATGAATGACACATTAGAGAAACGTCACCTGTGAGTCACAAGATATAACTGCACTGTAATTATTCATATGTCAGCAGAGCCTGTGTACATGTATCTACAACAATAGGGTCACTGTATGGTGGTAATATACAGTCTGAAGAGCCTGTGTACACTGGTATCTATCTATTATTATAGGGTCACTGTATGGAGGTAATATACAGTCTGTAGGGAACCTGTGTACTTTGGTATGTACCACTTTATGGTCACTATATGGCAGTAATATTGGTCTTTGTATACTGATCTTTATTCAGTAACTATGGGATATTATTATAATAATAGGGATATTATTCAGTCACTATGTGGTGGCAATTTGTGGTTGTGTTCTGGCGGTATAATCAGATCCTTCTGTAGTAATGTTTGGTAATGTCGGTCTTAGTATAGTGGGATTTGTTTGGTAGCAGTATGATGGTAATATGTGTGGTGAGGTATTTGTTTCTTGTATTATCTAGTATGACTTATTAAGAGGTCCTAGTAAATGTTTGTGGTCGGGGGGGCAGAAGGGATGTCCCATCCAGAAGTTTGCTATGGGGCCCAGGCTTCTCTAGTTACGCCCCTGTCTTGGAGGTGTGTTTGAGGTCTTTATCATGTTGGAATACTGCCCTGCGGCCTAGAAGGGGGCGTATCATGCTTTGCTTCAGTATGTCACAATACATGTTGGCATTCATGGTTCCCTCAATCAGCTGTAGCCCCCCACAGCCGGGAG
>JAODAL010071194.1:0-15619 GCA_025379985.1 Phyllomedusa bahiana
ACCCGGGCCCGGCGGGAAGAGGGATCCCTTTTAATGCCACACCAACTGGGAAAACCCACATCGCTTTTGGGTTTTGACCTTTTCACTGACGGACAGGGGAGTGCCCTTTTTGCTTTGCGGTTTCGCCTAGGTGTTCACCCTTTCGGCGGCGAATTTTTCCATGTTTTTACCTATGTATTGGGGCCGCAATGAAACCTTCCATGTAAACACATTGCCCTTTTTACAATTAAAAAAGTGGTTGTTTTTAAAATTTTCCTTTTGTTGTCCTTATCTGAAAAAAAAGTTGGTTTTGACTCCTTTAATGTACAAAAAAAACAAACGCCGCAAGGGAAAATGATCCATTCGGTGGGCCCGTAAACCACGTCTTTTTTCCTTTGGCGAAACGTAAGGGCCCTGTGTACAAGAAAATTTCACGAAAATTTCCCTTCCCCCCGTCTAAATGAAAACCGAAAAAAAAAAAACACCTATAGGTCCCTTAAGTTTTGGGGCCCCAACCGCAGGAAAAATGCCAATGTTTTTTCAAGACCACAGAAAATTTGGGCTCTTTGTAAAATTGCCTTTTAAAACTAGAAAAACCGGGCCCCGAATCCCCCCTGTTCGTGGGTTCCCCCTTTTGGGAGCAGTGGCGGGGTTCACTTTTTAAGACTTTTTGTATGCCTGTCGCAAAGGGGAAAAACTGGGAAACCCCTTTACCCAAAACTCGGGTCTCAGGTCACCCTTTTCTCTCTGAATCGCACAACTGTACAGTTACGTCTTGGGCCGTGGGTACTTTCCCCTTGGAAAAATTTCTTTTAAGGGGTGTGGGGTGGTGACCCCTCCCCAGCGAAAAAAGGAGTTGGGGGCTGTGGGCTTACGGTAAATTTGCCCGCTTTAAACTCACCTTTTGTTTTTTAGGATCAATACATCCAGAAATGGAAAAAGTTTAAACCCCCAAACTCAAACGTAAATTTCAGATTTAACGAAAAAAATTTCACCACCTCTAAAAAGGCAACAAATTCTCTTTTTTGCCATTTCCATAAGAAGGGAAAAAAATCATCGATGAATCTGAGCCACAGGGCCCATTTTAAACGAAAAAGTGGGGAAATGTCCCCCAAAGACGGTGGGTGCCCCCACCCCGCCCAGGGTTTGGCCCGCAAAGCCGGGGGGCAGGGGCTTTCCCCTGGCGGTTTCCCTCTTTCTGATGGGAGACCCCCCCCCTTTAAAACCAAAAAAAAGTTTTTTTTGTTAGGACAAACTCAAAAATTTTTGACTACAAAGGGGCTGGGGCAATGCAAATTGTCGCCCCTTGAGGACAAAAAACTCCTGAAACCCCTTCTAAACCTAACCCCGGTGGGGTGGATGTAAAAAAAAAGATTCAACGTCGATACTGACCCAAAGATACCCTTGGGGGTAAAGTAAACCCTCTAGGGGGTTTTAAATAAAGGGAAATAGTGTCCCCCAAAGTAGGGGTGGGAGGGATTCGACGAACGGGGGGGCCCGAAAATTTTATCGAAATAAGGCCCAAAGTTTTGACCCCAATTTCCCTTCTTTCCCGAAAAACAAAGGGCGTCCCTTTGGGGGGTCCCTCCTTTTTTTTCAATTTTGGTAAGGCATAAAAAGTGGCCCCGGGGGAAATTGGTTTTTAAAGCGCATGCGCCGGGGTTCCCTGGACCACCACAACCCTGGCAATTTTCTTCACGGGGGCATTGCTCGTAACCCTCAAAGTTTGGCGCCACCAAAGCGCGCTTCTTAAATCTCTTGACCCCCCCCTCACCCTCCGTCTCAAAAGAATCCCCACTTTCCCGGGAAACCCCCTACAGGGGAGGAAAGCACGGGCCCCGAGCAACCCCCATTTGGGAAAATAAATTTTCACTGGGGTCTTCTTTTGGTTTTTGCTTTAAACTAGTAAAACCGCATTTAGTTTTGGGTTTTCCCCCACAATGGGCTTTCATTTCTTATTTTAAGCCTGTTAAACCCCCCCCCTTGATGCACATTTGCTTTACTCAAATTTTTTCATTTAATGCAGTCCCCACCTGGGGGAACCGGATTTAAAAAAACCAGTGTATGAAAGGGAAATTTTTTTTTTTTTATGGTTTTTTGGGGCGAATCTTATAAAAAACCCTATTTTCAGCATTTTTATTTACACTCTTATGCCAGTTATTATTAAAGAGGCTTTTTGCAACACATTATAAACTCCCCTTTATCCCCCTTTTTGGCCCTCCATCATTTTCATCACCCCTGATGCGATTTTTGGAGGGGCGAAAAAAGTTGGGAAAGAACCTTTTAGGTTAAACTATGGGGCCCCTTTTTCGGGGACAGGCTCCTGCTATTCCCGGTTTATTTTTTGGAATTTTGGGGGCCTAATGGGCTCATGCCACTTGAGGGTCTCGTTTGGGGAATCGGGTTTTAAGCCTTCCCAATAGGTGAGCCTTGTTTTATTATTATTGTTTTTTTTTTTTTGGCCAAAATTTTGCATGTTTTTTTTAAAATTTACTTTAAAAAAATTTAATTTTTATGGGCCTTTTTTCTCCAACGCAGGTTTCAGCAGCGATACTTTGAAATGCTTTTGGGAATACGCATGGTGGGAGGGAGCCGGAGTTTTTAAAAGGCCACGGGTTTGATCCGCTTTAAAACCTAAAATGGCCCCGGGAAACCGGGACCCAGCTTATAATGGGGAAATTTTGACCCCGGACGTATTTGGCAGCCCCAAGCCACACCTTCTCACCCGGAAGCAAAAATGGGGGGAGGGTTTTCCTTTTCTTGTCCGCCTGCAAACTTCTTTCGGGGCGCAGTTTGCTGCGGGGGGGAAAATTTTTGGGCTCTCGCTCCCAGAGGGTAGCATGCCCCGGACCAGGTGTCTAGGGGCGGGAACCTCGGAGGAAAGAAGGCGAGGGGGGGAAAGGGGGGGGTGCAGCCCATAGACATATAAAAGGGGATTTAAGACCCCGTGGATTCAGAGTCCAAGAGAGTTAAAACGGATTTTGGGCCCCAGGCAGTAGACCAAACCAATCGCTTGAGGGGCCGAAAAAAAGTGGCAAAGGGTAAGTGCCAAGGATTTTTGATCCCTCCACCTGACCATTGGACTGGGGGTGGAAGCCAAAAAAAAGTCCAACTTTACTTGCAACCTGGGGGCAGGGGGCACGCCCCAAATTTTGGAGAAAAATTTGGACCCCACGGCCCCCAAAAACGATGTGACGGGGGAGGCCGTGTAGCCCGGAAAATGTGTTCAAAAAAAAGGGTTTTTCCCCGAGCCAGGAGGGGAAGGCAGCCCTGGAAAGGGGAAAATGGGGCATCTTTGAAAAAGGGTTGCGACCACCCAAATAAACATATTCCCAAAGAGGGGGGAAAGGGTGGGTAAATTAAGCCATAGACATTTGGGGGCCCAAATGGGAACTCCGGGCGGGGGGAAAGGGTTTGCAGAAGACCAGAGGGGCCATGACGGGGGGTTTTACCCCGGGCACAGTTAATACAGGCTTTCAACAAATTCTCTTGTGCCCCTTAAGCCAGAGGGGGCCACCAAAGAACGAGAGTTTAAACTAAAAGTGTTTTGAGCGCCGGGAAACCCCGGCCCAAACCAAGGAGCAACCCCCCCACTTTAGAATCCACCTCCGGAGACCCGGGGACGAAACCCGAAAAGTCTTCCCCCGGGGATCTGCGGAGGTCCACCGAGCAACATAAAACCAGACGTTCGGGGGAAAATAATATCCCCTGGGGACCGGGGTTTTTCCCCGATGGAAACAGAGGCGCGGGGAGAGCATCACCCTTTTGACATTTTTTTTCCCGGGGGAAGGGGAACCCGGGAAATCAAAGCGCAAAAAGAACAGCGACCACCTGGTTTGGGCCCGTGGATTCAGGCGCTGAGTTTGACTGAAATACAAAAAATTTTTTGTGATCTGAAAAAAATGAAAAATGGGGTGGCAAGCCCCTTTCCAGGAGGGGGCGCCTTTCCCCTCCGGGGCCATTTTTTAATGGCAATTTTTCCCGACCCCCCTAGGGGCAAAAAATTCTTTTCCCTGGGAAAATTTTTTCTTGGAAAAAAAAACCGAAAGGGTGCATTTTCTGCCCTTTTGGTCCCTTTCTGCATGGAACCGCCCCTGTTTCCCCACCAACGACATCCACCTCCGGGGCGAAAATTTTGGGGGCCCGGGGGCAGACAGGATAGGTGCAGAGGCAAAGCTTTTTAAAAAGCCCAAAACAAGCCTTTTTCGGCCCCCTGGGGCCAGAGTCTCGGGGGGCGTTCTTTTTGGGGAAGGGCCACTTTTGGTGCCACCAGTGGGGGGGGAAAAAAAAAAAGGGGGGAATGAACTGGGGGTATAATTTGCGAACCCAAAAAACCGTTTAAAGGGCCCGAAGTCCCAAAGGTCGACCCACTGTATGAGGGCCCCGAAAACTTCTCTGGCCCCATCAGGGGCCCTTTATATCCGAGATGATGTATCCTAAGAACTGAAGGCTAGTCCGATGAAAAAGGCATTTTTCCCCCAACTTAGCTTTAACAACGGGTTTAACGCGGGGCGACCCCAGTACCTGGCCACATGCCCCCCGAGGGGGCCCGGGGGATAAAGAGAAAAATCAAAATTTCCCGCTAGGTAGCCATGACCAGAAAAGAGGAGGTCTCGAAAATATCGTTAACAAATTCCGGGAAGACAGCGGGCGCGTTGCACAACCCCCGAAAGGCATCACCAGGAATTCGAATGCCTCCAGGGGGTTTTTTGGGAAGGCCGTCTTCCATTCATCGCCTTCCCCGGATTCAAACGAGGTTTAAGCTCCCCCCGGGGCCCAAATTTTGGGAAAAAAAATTTTGGGCCCCCCGGAGCCTCACAGATTTAAAGAGATTAGAGGTAAGGGGATACCCGGTTTTCTTCACTTTGACCTTTTTAAGCCCCCGGGAAAGTCGTTTTGCATGGAGGGAAAAAAACCCCATCCTTTTTCTAAACGAAGAATAAACCCGGGTTTCCCGCTGGGGCCGAGACTTCCCGGATAAAGCCCTTCTCCAAATTCTCCTTGATGTAGGCCGCAGGGCCCCGGGTTTCCCGGGTCGGATAGGGGGTAGAACCCTCCACGAGGAGGACTTTTCCCCCATAAGAAGGTAAAATTGGACAGTCATGGGGGCCGATGGGGGCCGGCAGCGTCTCGGGCCTTTTTTTTCAAAAAAGCAAAACCCCCCCAAAAAACCCCGGGTTTTTTTCCTGCTGGCAGGCCTGGCAAAAGGGGGGGAAAATGGCTTGCGGAAAAATGACCCGCCCCGGGGGCGATTTGCGACCGAATTGACCCCGGGAAAATTCTTTTCCCCCAAACGCAAGCCCTTTCCCCGGGTCTTTCCAGTCGAGCGTAAAGGGGCATGGTTTGCACCCGGGTCCCCAAAAGAGGACGCCGAGAAGCCCTTTGGGTACCCCGGGAAAGGGCCCAATCTTCCCTTTTTCAACCCCCCCCACCGGGGGGGAGCCCGGGGCCCTGGTGATGTACTGGACGGAGTCGCTCGGGAAATTCCCCACTGATGGAAGGGGATCACCAGGGGGTTTTTTTCCAGCCGGCCCAAAGCGCAGGCGATAACGGGCTAACCCGGGAGGCTGGAAAAAATTTCCCCCGGCAGACCCAGAATCCGGGAAAGGGCAGGACCCGAAACGAAAAGGCCAGCTTTCCGTGGGTGACTATTTACCGAAAATCGTCAGACTTGGAGGGGAAGAATTGGCACCTGGGACGCCTCTCCTAGGGGCCCTGGGTTTGCGAGCTTTTCCCCCGGCCGCGGGGACGCAGCGGGAAAACCCTGGGAGGAAAACAAACGGGACTGGCACAATACAAACAAAGATTTCTCCGGGAAAAAAGGCGACGGGATCGCTCCTTTGGTCCCCATAGGTGAGGGGCCCGGTTTCCCCCTGCATGGTTTCCTCACTGTGAGACGCGAAGTTGCAGCGGAACTTTTGGGAATTTCAGGGGGTAGCCGAGGCAGTCGCGAGGGCAGACAGTGTCCCCGTTCCTGGGGGAAACTCTTCCCCCGTCCCCTCGGGTTAAACGCACATCAATGCGGTGGCCAAGTGGATGATTTTGCCAGAGAGGACGGAAGTCCTAGCGGCTAATCGTCCTTTTACCCGCTGGAAAAGGCCCTTCTTTTAAAATTGGGGGCCCGAGGGCTCGTCATTCCAGGGTAACTCCCCCGGGCCATGGGACGGGAAAAGTATAGCATAAATCCCCCGGAGGAGTCTCCCTGGCGAAGGCTAGGAGGCTGTCCCCAGCTGACGATGCACGTGAGTTTTTCCCCGAAGACCTACGGAAAAATTTTTAAGGAAGGCCGTTTTGGCTGCGGTTTTACGGGCTTCCTGTTCCCCAAGGGGAGTTTCCCAAGCCCCAAAACCCTTTCCCCGAGGTAAGGGTGACCACGAATGCCACCTTTTTTGCCCTTTTCCGTAGGAACTGATCGGCCAACAACTGCGTGCATGGAGCCTGGTGAAGAAAAACCCCCCCGCGAAAGCTTGGGGTCCCCCCAACTTAGAAGGGGAGAGAGAGCGCACTTGGGAAACCCACCAAGCCACGGAAAGGAGGCGTGGGGGAAAACCCCCCTGGCGGGGAAGGCGGCGCTGCACTTTAGAGCGTCGCCCATGTCGGACACGATCCAACGCTGGGCTTTATTGGGGAATCTGCAAACGACTGCTGAGGGGACAAGGGTGTGAGTTTCCCCAATACAGGGTAGAGGAAACCCTTTGGGGGGATCCCCTTGGGCCGGGTCTAACTGTTACGGGTCAGGGATTTTATCCGGGTGGAAAACCCCCCAACGGGGTGGGAAACCCCAAACCCGGGAAAACGGAAAACTAAGTAAACCCCCTTTTTACCAGAGCCCGCCCAAAGGGGGGATGGACTTTCTGCCGGAGAAAAACCCCGGTTTGCCCCACTGGGTGACTTGCTTGAGGCGGGAGCCCCCGGGAATGCGTGGGACCAAATCGGTGACGTAAAGGGGTAGTCGGGGACAGGCAGGGGGAAAAGGGGCAGGGGGGGGGAAGGGGGTTTGTGGCAAGAAACGGGGGTAAAGGTTCCCGGGACACGGGGAGGGCAGAAACGGAAAAAGGGAAAAGCTTTTCTCTAGAAGGGTGAAAGGGACTAAAGGAAAAAGGCAAGGAATGCCGGGGCGGAAAACCCTTTTTAATAGGGCAGCGGGCCCAACAACCAAATTAAAAGACGCGCTGGCCCTTTAAATTTTAGAGAAGTAACCGCGGGGACGCTAGGGGGCGCCCACGCACGCAACCCGGGAGAGAGCCGGAGGACACAGGACCCCGGCAGGGTAAAATGGGCGCACCGGGGGGGCGAGACGGGCCCCCGCCCACCTCGGACCCGCGGCGCAAAATCCCTTCCCCCGGGGCCCGGGAGGGCCCCCCGGGAGACACGGGTTTCGGGCCCCCACCCCCCAAACCCCCCGGGGTGCGGGAAACCCCCCGACACATAACTTTGGGAGAATCCCTATAATTTGCAAATAGGAAATTTGAAAAATTTAAAAATTTTTCAATGGAATATTTGTTTAACCGGGGGATCTTAAGGAAGAAAACCGGGAGCAAAACAGCAAAACACAACTGTTGTACAACCCAAAATTTTTTCAAATAAGATTTTGAAATAGAATTTTTCAAAAAATATCTGTTAAAGGGGTTTTATGGAAGAACCCTAGCACAAAAAAGGCAAATCACAACTGTTTTAGAATCTCTAAAATTTTTCAAAAAGGGTTAGAAATAAAAAATTTCAATGGAATATCTGTTGAATGGGGTCTTTTGGAAAAAACCCGGCAGCAAAACACCAAAAAAAACACAACGGTTTTCAAAATCCCTGTAATTTTCAAATAATTAAAAAAGAATTTTTTCAATGGGGAATCTGTGAATGGGGTCTTTTGGAAGAACTCGGAGCAAAAACAGCCAAAACACAAAAGTTCCCCAGAATCCCAGTAATTTGCAAATAGGTTTAAAAAAGAATTTTTTCAAGGAATACTTTGAACGGGGGGCTTATGGAAAACCCGGCAGCAATACAGCAATCACAACGTTGTAAATTTCCTTTTTATTTTGTAAATAATTAGAAATAAATTTTTAATAGAAAAAATCTGTTGAACCGAGCTTCACCGACCCACCGTAAAAACTCAGTTTTCTTAAGGAAAAAAATGTTAAATTTTTACCCCCGAACAAACCTTTTCTGAATGGTTCGCTCAACACAATTCAACCCAGGCTAATTTTTCTTTCCCTTTAAAAGGATGGGATTTCAGAAAAGACAATGGAGATGTACAAAAATCTAAAAAAAAGTCCAATGTTTCTTGAAAAAGCATGAACAAACTTTCAAATGAAACACATTGTTCTCAATTACCTAACTTTAACACAATTGAGCACTGTTGACCACTCGTCAGCCTGTTTCATATACAGATCTTTCCCCATATCACAAGCAGATGTTTACTCGTCCGGCTGCCACGTGGTTACTCTGGATAAAAAAGTTATCAGCTGCATACATTTCTTGTGGTTTTTTTAGATAATTTTGTGTTTAAAGTTTGTCATTAATTATAAAATGCCCTACTGTTACGTTTTCCCAATTTGATCCGGAATTTAAATCGGCCTCGCTCTGACTGCCCCTGCAAGGAAAACAGTTAACCCCCCCCTAAGACACTCTCCCCGGGTTTGGATGTTAACAATTAGGCTCAGATAAAGAGCCCCTGGCCCCGTTTTTCCCTGAAATTTTTCTGTTTTTTTCTTGGTCACATCTTTTGTTTCCCTGGCTTGTTTTTCCCCCTGATCTGTTTGCGTTGCTGTTTTTTTTTGGATCTTTTGCCCCTCATTTGCATGGTCCACTCCCCAGTATTCACTTTATCTTTGAATTTATGCTATTTTATTTTTCGCATTTTGTCAAAAAAGTTTCTATGAAAAACATCACCCCTACTTCTCTAAATCTATTAAAAGCAAAGGTAATGCAAATAATAGCAAGTGTACGTGATGCTTTATTCATTTTAGTCGCTGGGCTCTTTTACCTGTACAAAAAAAGACTTGTTTTTTGCAACCTTTTAAATTTTGGCAGCAATAAATGTATATTTTTTTTAAACTAAAAAGGGGGCCCCCTTATTTCTCACGGCAAGCGGGGCCGGCGGGCACCGCCAAACCAGGCTCCCCCTGGCCCACAGGGTGGCCCCCGAGCTCCTGCGGGCCCCGGAGGCAGTGCCGTCGTTTCCCCGGGGGGCCCCGGGCCCCCCTCCGGTTCTAAACCCCCGGCCCCGCTTTTCCCAAGCTCAAAGAGGGCCCCGGGGATTTGGGGACTGATGTCCTCGACTCCGGGGTGTGGGGTTTTCGCGGAGCACAGCCCCAAATACCGGGCCTCCCTGATCTCCCCCCAGGGAAGACACTAGACCTTTCACCTGGGGCCCCCCCCGGCCCACTACTGCTGACGTAGGGGCCCCCGGTACTCCCTTCACCGCCCCGCCTATGCGGGACCGGTACGAGCCGCGGGAGCAGGACGGGGGGCGGGAGCGGGCCGGGAAAGTGACTGTTTGTTTTTTTTTTTTTTTTAAAGGGGGCCCTGCGCCCCTATATCAAAAGGGGGCCCGACTGCTGCCTATAAAAAAGGGGGGGCCCTGACTGCGCCTTTTTAAAAGGGGGTCCGGGCTCTGCTAATCAAAAGGGGGGCCCTGCGTCCCTAATTAAAGGGGGTCCTGGTGCTGCCATTCAAAGGGGGGGCCCTGACGTCCTATACAAAAGGGGCCTGACGCTCCCTAATCTAAAGGGCCCCTACTGCTGCCAAATTTTAAAAAGGGGGTCCTGGTGTGCCTATTCAAAAGGGGGGCCCTACTGCTCCCTATATCTAAAGGGGTCCTGGCTGCTGCCTATATCAAAAAGGGGCCCTGAGCTGCCTATTTTAAAAGGGGGCCCTGGCCTTGCCATACTAAAGGGGCCCTGACTGCTGCCTAATCAAAGGGGGCCCCTGCTGCTCCCTATTTTAAAAGGGGGCCCTGGCGGGCCCCTAATCAAAGGGGGCCCTGACTGTCCTATCACAAAGGGGGGCCCCGGCTGCTGCAAAAAAGGGGCCCTGGGGCCCCTTTTAATCAAAGGGGGGCCCTGACTGTGCCTATATCAAAGGGGGCCCGGCTGCTCCCTATATCTAAAGGGGCCCTGACTCCCGAAAATTTTTAAGGGGGCCCCTGATGCTGCCTAAACTAAAGGGGCCTTGGGGGTGCCCTACAAAAAGGGGGGCCCTATGTCCCTATTTTAAAAGGGGGGCCCTGGGCTCCCTATATTAAAGGGGGCCCTGGTGCTCCCCTATATCTAAAGGGGGCCCTCTGCTGCCTACAACAAAGGGGGCCCCTGACTGTTGCCTAAAAAAAGGGGGCCCCTGAATGCCTATATCAAAAGGGGGGCCCCTGGCTGCCCCATATCAAAGGGGGCCCGGGCTGCGTATTCTTAAAAGGGGGCCCGCTGCTGCCCTACAACAAAAGGGGGCCCCTGACTGCTGCTACAACTAAAGGGGCCCTGACTGCGCCTATATCAAAGGGGGGGCCTGGTTCCTTAAATCAAAAGGGGGCCCTGGCTGCCTAAAAACTAAAGGGGGCCCCTGGCTGCTGCCTATAATAAGGGGGCCCTGCTGCCTCAACAAGGGGGGGGCCCCCTGGCGCTCCCTATATCTAAAGGGGGCCCTGGCTGCTGCCTATTCAAAAGGGGCCCTGGTGCGCCTACAAAAGGGGGCCCTGGTGTGCCACAACTAAAGGGGGCCCTGGCTGCGCCTACAACAAAAGGGGGGCCCCTGGCGCTCCATATTAAAGGGGGGCCCCGGGTGCTGCCTTTTCTAAAAGGGGGCCCTGACTGCTCCCCTAATTGAAGGGCCCCTTTGCTCCCTATATCAAAGGGGGCCCGACGCTGCCTATACAAAGGGGGGGCCCTGGCTGCTGCCTAATCAAAAGGGGGGCCCTGACTGCTGCCTATATCAAAGGGGGGCCCGGCTGTGAAACAAAGGGGGGCCCGGGCTGCTCCAAACTAAAGGGGCCCTGCTGCGGCCTCAACTAAAAGGGGCCCGGGTGGGCCTACAACTAAAGGGGGCCCCTGGTGCTGCCTACCAAAGGGGGGGCCCTGCTGCTCCTTTACAACTAAGGGGGCCCTCTGTGCCAAACCCTCAAAAGGGGGGCCCTGCGCTGCCAACCCTCAAAAGGGGGGGGGCCCTGCTGCTGCCAAACCTCAAAAGGGGGGCCCCTGACGCCCAAACCCTAAAGGGGTCCCTGACCTCCCAACCTCTAAAGGGGGGCCCGACCCCTACAAACTAAAGGGGATCTGGCTAGGACCCCAAACCTACCTGGGTGGCCACCAATTATCCGGCGGGTGCACCACCTAAATGGGCCACAAATTTCCCGGGGGGGCCCCCCCTTTTTGCCTACCTCCGGGAAATATAATTTTTTAGGGACAGCCCATAGCTGTAGATTACTCCGGGGGGGGTTAGCCTCCCCCCACCCCCAACCCCTAATATGGGCTCAAAGTTATGGTTGTCCCCCCCCCAAACCCCGGGGAATTTGTACAAAGGGGGGAAAGGGTAAAGAAAGCTTCAAAATTGAGGATTCTAAAATATTTGTTTTAATTTTCTAGGGATGAGTTTGGCCGGGACAAGTCATCAGGGGTGTGGAACGGGTGCAGAAGAAAAAAGGGAATAAAAACGCTCAAAAGAAGAAACGACTCCTCAGATATGACGCTCTGGTGGTCCCGATTTTTTAGCGGTTATTTTGCTTCATATTGATCAGTGCTGTATTTTAGTAATGTGATTACCCGGTGGTGCTGACCTCTATGTGGTCTTATATGGCGGTGTTGTAGGTTATACCTAGCTGGTTCTGACCTCTATGTGGTCTCTATATGGTGGGTTTTAGGTTTTACCTGAAACGGTGTCTGACCTTATGGGTGGGTTGTAGGGTTTTACCTGAGCGGTGCTGATCTCTATGTTCTCTATATGCAGTGTTGAGGTTTACCTAAAGCTGGGGTCTGACCCCTTGTGTCTCTAATTGGTGTTGTAAGGTTATCCTGACGGTGTTGACCTTTTGTGGTGTCTATGTGATATGTTGTGGTTAACCTGACTGGTGTCTGACCCCTTTTGTGGTCTCTATATGGCGGGGTTTTAGGTTATACGAGTGGGGTCACCTCTATGTAGTCCCTATTGGCAGTGTTGTAGGTTATACCTGATGGTATCTGCCTCTCTGGGTCTTATATAGCGGTGTGTAGGTTTACCCACTGGGGTTGGCCCATGTGGTGGGGTTGAGGTTATGTCGGGCCCGGTATAATGCCAGGTCATGTGTCCCCCATTTACCCCGTGATAGGAGGAAAACCCTTTCTTTCTTGCTGGGGTTTATTTTAGAAAGGGGGTAGGTGCTGACCAAGGGGAAAATGGAGGGGAAAGTGTATGTTGGTGGTGGGGGGGGGATATTGTATGTGGGTGGTGGGGGGGGGTTTTATGTGGGCTGGTGGGGGGGCGGAAAATTTTTTTGGCTGGGGGGGGGAGGTTATTGTATGTGGCTGGGGGGGGGAGCGGATATTGTATGTGGGGTGTTGGGGGGAGCGGATATTTATTGGGCTGGTGGGGGGGGCGGATATTTTGGGTGGGGGGGGATATGGATGGAGACTTTGCCAAATTTTCTATATATGTGAGACAGACAGATCTTGACTACTTGCTATTTTTATACACAATACAGTTTTTTTTTTTGCACACTGTATAGTGGTAAAATCGGTTTATGTCCGGGGGGGACCCCTTTTTTGCTGGGGGCGGGCATCGGTTGCTGGGGGCGGGGTTTTCCTGGGGGGGGCCCAGGGGCTTCCTGATGGGCCCCAAAAATTTTGTTGGCGGGCCCTTTTTGGGTGAGTGGGGAAAATTACTTCCCAGCCATTGTGTGGTATTACTCATTTTCCACACAGGGGTACATACCCTTCAAAAGTTTGGGGGCACTTAGAAATTTCCTTATTTTTGAAAAAAAGCACAGTTTTTTTTTTTCCAAAGAACAAATTTAAAATCAGACTACAACCCATACATTTAATGTGGAATGCTATTCTGCTTTAAACGTTGGGTTTTTAGTGCAAAACTACAAGGTGTATATAGGCCCATTTCCAAGACCATCCTCCGGTTCTAATGGCACTTGTTTTGTAAGAAGACTACGGATATTTTGAAAACCCTTGAAAATCCTTGTGCAATTATGTATGCACGGCTGAAAACAGTTTTGCTGATTAGAGAAGCTACAAAACTGACCTTCCTGTGAGCTAGTTGAAAATCTGGAGCATAACATTTGTTGGTTCGATTAAACTCGCAAAATGGCCAGAAAAGAAGAACTTTCATGTGAAACTCGAAAGTCTATTCTTGTGCTGAGAGGTGAAGGCTATTCCATGCGAGAAATTGCCAAGAAACTGAAGATTTCCTACAACGGTGTGTACTACTCCCTTCAGAAGAGAGCACAAACAGGCTCTACCCAGAGTAGAAAGAGAAGTGGGAGGCCCTGCTGCACAACTGAGCAACAAGACAAGTATATTAGAGTCTCTAGTTTGAGAAATCGACACCTCACAGGTTCTCAACTGGCAGCTTCATTAAATAGTACCCGCAAAACACCAGTGTCAACGTCTACAGTAAAGAGGCGACTCTGGGATGCTGGCCTTCAGAGCAGAGTGGCAAAGAAAAATCCATATCTGAGACTGGTTAATAAAAGTAAAAGATTAATATGGGCTAAAGAACACAGACATTGGACAATTAAAAAAATTGTTATGGAAGTTTGTGGGGTTTGGATCACACAGAAGAACATTTGTGAGACGCAGAACAACTGAAAAGATGCTACAAGAGTGCCCGACGCCATCTGTCAAGCATGGTGGAAGTAATGTGACGTTCTGGGGTTGCTTTGGTGCTGGTAAAGTGGGAGATTTGTACAAGGTAAGAGGGATTTTGAATAAGGAAGGCTATCACTCCATTTTGCAACGCCATGTTGTACCCTGGGACAGCGCTTGATTGGAGCCAATGTCATCCTGCAACAGGACAATGACCCAAAGCAAACCTCGAAATTATGCAAGAACCTTCCTCAACCTTCTTATGCTGTGTCCCAATGTTGTGGGGAAAGCTTGTTTCTGGTCTGTACACACGCTACTCATTATAACCTCCAGTATGATAATGATTTTTCATTGTCCTTATATACCTAGTTTTTGAATGGGGGTTTATACATGTGATCAGTTTTTGAAGATATTGACGCTGTGCTATGATCTGAGATGAATTTATGATTACATATGTGGTGTATGATGGTATTTTGGCTCTCTGAATTTAAGCACCTTTACAAAAAATATATGTGATTTTGAATAAACTTAAAGGCGTTGTCTCACATCATGTCTTGTGTGTCCTCTTGATATCTCCACAGTTTCAAATAGGGGTGTTTTTTCATGCCCAGGCTGGGCGGAACTAAGAGACTCATGTCATCACGTTTTGTGTGCGCATGCTCACATACACTGTGTTGTAGTTGAATTGATAAAATCACTATGTCACGGTTCACGCCGCGGTCCCTGCTATGGACCGTCAGCGTGCCCATGTTTTCCGTGCCCTGGCTCTAGTCACTCACCTGTTCCAATTCCTGGCAGTCCTACAGCTGTTCCTGCTGGCAGGTCTGAGTCACCATTGCTTCCTCCAGCATCTCCAGCTACCTGGGCGCAACACATCTGCTGCATGTTCTCTGCTCTGGTTCCGTCAAGGCTACTCCACTGTGGGCCAGGTGCCATCCAGTTCCATACCCTGACCTCAGAGCTGGCGTGGAACAATGATGTCTTTGTTGCTGCTTTCTGGGGGGGTCTCGATGGATGCATTAAGGACGAGTTGGCTGGTTGTGACCTTCCTACTACCGTGGACGACCTCGTCGCTCTTGCTACCCGGATTGACATCCATTTTGTGGAGAGAGAGCTAGAGCTTCGCCAACAGCCAGTGTCCTCCCGGCCTCGCAAGCATCCACGCCTTCTTCCTGAAACCCTGAGTCAACCTCACCTGGCACCTGTGTTCCCCCATGATGAGCCTATGGAAGTCAACTGTGCTCATCTTTCCACAGAGGAACGCATTCGTCGACGCAGCCTAAATCTCTGCCTGTACTGTGGTGGCACCCGTCACTACCTGAAGAACTGCCCAGTCCACCAAGCTGCTCCCTGTAAACCCAAGTGCCTAGGTTTTGTTGGTGAGGTGACCCTGAGTGATGGTGCATCTGCTCCTCGTCTGACCACTCCAGTCACTCCATTTTTCATCTGGTGCTGCCTATGAAGTTCCTGCTCTGCTGGATTCTGACTCCTCCGCGAACTTCATCCATCCGAGAAGTTCGGCTTGCCTGTCTCTCATCTAGAGAAACCCCTACGTTTCTCATCTATCAACAGGGAGATCCTGAAGGAGCCAATCCTGTTCCATACCCAGCCTGTATCTCTCAGAATTGAAAGTTCCAGGAAAAGATTTCCTTCTATGTCCTGCCAGTTCGTCTGCTCCAGTCCTGCTCAGGTTTCTGTGGTTCCAGCTTCACTGCCCATCCCTGGATTAGAAAATGGGTGAAGTTGTCCAATGGGGCAAGCATTGCCAGTCACGCTGCCTCAAACCCGCACATCTGGAGCAGTCCCCCCATCGCTTCTTCCCGTTTGTTCCCTGTGCCGGGGAAAACCCCCCGATGCAAGAAGAGGGG
>JAODAL010071195.1:0-15618 GCA_025379985.1 Phyllomedusa bahiana
ACCTAAAAAACAGGAAAACTTGATTGAAGGGGAAAAACCCTCCCAAAACTTGATTTGGATGTTTCCACCCGTTGGAATTCCAGCCTGCACATTTTGGGACCGACTGTATGAACAGAGAAAGGCCATTAAGATTTTTTGATGATCCAGGCGGAAAGGAGTACTCCCCTGTGTAACTTTGTGTCAGCCGTGGCAGCTCATGCGTGACACCTGCCGTTTGTTGAGGCCATTCGAGGAGGCACGTTATTTGTCAGTCGCCAGGATACGATGAAAAAACGTCTTTCCCAACTGCTTATGTCCTGGAACAGATGCTGAAAATCTGTTGGGCAGGGGATGGGACGGGGCGACTACATCTCGGGCCACATGAGTCGGTGGGGACTGAAATGGAGGGGAGGAGAGGAGGGGCATTGGAGCAGAAGCATTGTCTGGTGAAATGAGTGGATTTTTACAGGTGACAGAGAGGAGGAGCAGGAGCAGCTGGAGGAGGTGATGGAGATGAGGAAGATGAGGCAGATGACCCGCAAGCACCGTGGCAGTATACAGTGGAGATGGAGGCGGGAGCCCTCGGAGTACTTGTGCAGATGGCCCGCAGCATGCTGATTTGCCTGGCTAGTGACACCCGAATAGTCAGCATCCGGCAGGGGGATGACTTCTGGCTTCCACCCTATTGGACCCTCGCTACCGGCCCAAATGGGAGCCTTTTTCCCAGCTATTGAGAGGGAGGACAAATCAAATACTATAGGGAAATCCTCCGTAGTCATTTGGGCCCCTGCCTATGTGCGGGCATCGTCCCTCCTTGACAGGTTGAGGGGGGTTCTTCAGGCTCAGTACTACTGCGGGCTGCTGGGGGAAGGTGGGGGGGTTGGAGCAGTACCAGCTCCATCAGCAGCAACTAAGTCTGGAGTCATTGATGAGCAGCTTCCTTCACCCCCCTTAGTGAGGAGGGCAGTGCGCAGGCAGCGCAGGACCTGGAGCAGACCTGAACCAACAGGTGGTGGCCCACTTGGACAGCACTCTGCCACCCAGTTAGAAGATCCGCTGGATACTGGGCAGCCAAACTGGATGTGTGGCCGCAACTTGCGAGTTTGCAGTGGAGAAGCTGTCCTGCCGGCCAGTAGTGTGGCATCAGAGCGGGTGTTCAGTGGCGGGGCTCGTTACCCAAGGAGGGAACCCGTTGTCCACGGGAAATGTGGACGACTGACCCTTTTTCAGATGATCAGGGGATCGGGGTTTTCCACACCAATGCCCTTTGGCGCAGACTACATCGCATGAGCTCACCAAATTGGTTTAGTCTGGTTTAAATACCTGCTCAGCCAAATTTTGATGCGCCCCGTGATGCCACATCTGTGCGTTTCCCTTTGCCACCACCTCTTTAAGGATGGTTTGCCACCTCCTGTTTTGCCACCTGTGTCTTTGTGCCCTGTCTACCTCATGCTGCATTGGGGCCCCCTGTGGACTTCCACCCTTTGTCATTGTGCCACTGTCTGACTCATGCTGCTGTGTGGCTGCTGCGTGACCTTCACACTGTGTCATTTTGGCACTCCGTGGGCCTATCCCGTTTTTGCCACCTCCAGAATGTCATTGTGCCACTGTCTGACCTCATGCTGCTGCTGTGGCTGTGCGTGACACTAACACATGACATTGTGCCATGTTTGAAACCTCATGTGATGCTCTGGCGGCTGCGTGACTTACACATGTGCCATTGTCCACTCTGTGGCTACTCCTTTTTTGCACCTCTGAATGTCATTGTGCCACTGTCTGACTCTCATGTGCTGCTAGTGGCTCGATGCCGTGACTATCCACTTTGTCATTGTGCACTGTCTGTACTCATGCTGTGCTGTGGATTCCTGCTGTAACCTCCAATGTGTCATTGTCCAGTTGACCTCGTGCTGTGCTCTGGCTGCTGCGAGACCTCCTACACACTGTCATTGTGCACTGACTGGACCTCATGTTTCTGCTGTGGTGCTGCCGTGACCTACAACTGTGGTCATTGTGCCACTGTCTGACCTCATGCTGCCTGCTGGGGCTGCTGCCGTGACCTCAAACTGTGTCATTGTGCAAGTCTGACCTCATGCTGTGACTCTAGGCTGCTGCAAGGATACACACTGTGTATGTATGTCTGACCTATGTGGCTGCTGTGGCTGCTGCGTGACCTCTAACTGTGTCATTGTCCCATCTATGGCTATCTGTTATTGCCACCTCAGAATGTCATTGTGCCATGTCTGACACATTGCTGTGTGTGGCTGCTGCCGTGACTCCACAGTGTCAATTGTCCCATCTTTGGCTATCCTGTTCTGCACTCCAGAATGTTCATGTGCCACTGTAGACTCATGCTTCTGCTGTGGCTGCTGTCGTGACCTACACACTGGTGTCTTTGTGCAATTGTCTGACCTCTGGTGTGCTGTGGCTGCGGCCGTGACCAACACACTTGTCATTGTGCCACTGTTGACATCAGCTGTGCTTAGCTGCTGCCAGTGACCTAACATGTGTCATTGTGCCAAGTGTTGATCATGCTGCTGCATGTGGCTTGCTGCCGTGACCTCACACGATGTGTCATTGTCCCACTTGTGGGCCATACTCTGTTTTGGCCACATCCAGAATGTCATTGTAGCCTTGTCAGACCTCGTGCGTGTGTGGTGTGCTGTGACTACACACTCTGTCATTGTGCCCATCTGTCTGACTCTGCTGCTGCTCTGGCTGCCTACCCGTGACCTCACACTGTGTCTTTGTGCCACAGTTGACTCTATTGCTGTGCGTGTGGTGCTGCGTGACCTACACACTGTGTCAATGTCCCACTAGTGGACCTACTCTATTTTTGCCACTTCAGAATGTACATTGTGCCATGTCTGACCCATTGCTGTGTGTAGCTGTGCCGTGACTATCCATGTGTCATTCGTGCCTTCTGTAGACCTCATGCAGCCTGCTGTGGCTGTGCCGTGATACAAACTGTGTCAATAATGCACTGTCTGACTCATGCTGTGCTTTGGCTGCTGCGTGACCTAACCCTCACTGTCGTCATTGTCAACTCTGTGGACGCTATCTCCTGGTTTATGCACACTTCCAGAATGTCTATTGTGCCACTGTCCTGACTCATGCGCTGCTGTGGCTGCTGCCGTGACCATACCCACTGTGTACATTGTGCCTCTGTCTGACTATGCTGCTGTGTGGCTGCTGCCGTGACCTACTACTGTGCCATTTTGTGCCCACTGTTGACTCAATGCTGCTGTTGTGGCTGCTGCCATGACCTACACATTGTGTCATTGTCCACTTTTGGCCTATCTGTTTTTGACACCTCAAGATTGTAATTGTGACTCTCTGACATCATGTGCTGTGCTGCAGCCGTCACCTCCACACATCTGTCATGTAGTGGCCACTGGAGCTTCAGTTGTTTTTTTTCCGGTTTTCGTGCCTGACTTTTCCAGGTTCATTCCTCCCCTTCGTTTTATTGATCAAGTTTGCCCTCTTATGTGGCCAGTGATTTTTATAGTGATGCGATTTTAAGCGGCGGCAGTCATGGTGCGGTGTCATACTAAAACACAACATTGTATGACAGAACCAAAATCCAAGCTCCCTCTGTCATATTTAAGCATGCTACCAACATCTACAGAACCCTGCAGGCTCTGTGCAGCTGGAATTATGTTTTCTTACGTGATTGTGCAGACGTAATTCGGAACCAAGTTTTTTTTGCGAGAAATTTGGGAAGTGAAACTAACGAATTTTCGGGAAATTCGTCCATCTCTAGTTATGGCTAACAGACTATGATGACATAAAAACGCAATTTTTTATAAACTTATTTATATTTTGTAAAAGTAATAAAACATAAAAAAACTATATTTTTTTAAAAAAATAAAAAAATTTATACATTTGTGATTGTAACGAGGCATGGGAATAGTTATTATGTTATTTATACACACGAACAAAGGCCAATATATAAAGCCAAAAAAAAATGCGGGACTGCACTCATGTTCCTCCATTTCATGGCCCAATGCTAAAAAAAAGTATGGTAAATCTGTGCACCACAAATACACAATCCATCCCTAGATGAGATCTATTAGGGGTGTTGAATCAAACATGTGGTGCCATCTGAAAAGTTCCACCTGTTCTGGTTCTTTGCATATGTGGGACATGGCACCCACTCCAAAATCTTGGTTCACAAGCCAATAACGCTCCTCCCCCTGTAGTCTTCATGTGCCAATTGCTGTTTACCAATCACATATAGGGCATTGCAGAACAAATTATGTGGTGCTTTTTTCCAGGATTCCTTGTAGATTGTTGGAAAAAAATAAATTTTTCATTTTCACAGCCCAATGCTAAAAAACTTTGTGAAACACCTGTGGGATCGATATACTCACTACACCCCTGGATATTTTCCTGAAAGGCGTCCTTTTAGGGGTGTTTATTAAGATTTAGCATTTTAGGGAGTCCACAAACCTAGAACGGCACCTAAAGAAAATTGTAATGAAAAGTAGGTGCTCCTCCTATTCTGAAGCTTGTGGTTGAGCCAAATATCGCACTAAGGCTACATATGGGATATCACTAAAAACAGCAGAATTGGGAGAGTGAATACTTAAGGGGTTTTCACACCACAGGCTTTTGCAGACATGAGATGTTTCTCTCTGGCTTACAGATTCAAATCCATGGGTGGGTCTCTCCACCCAGGAGGTGGGTCTTCCCTCACTGAAGACAGGTGACATCATCACAGTTATACATACAGCCTGAAATGATTAAACAAATGTAAGAAATGCACTCTGATCACCCCTCTGTTATCAGGCAGGGGGGTAGAGGAGGAGCAGATTGTATAAGGCTATGTTATATGGGGGGAGAGTGTACCTAACAGCTAGAGTCTCAGTAATTTCCTAAGTCCTTCACATAGAGCTATCACTGGGAGAGGAGCCTAAAGAGCTCATGCAGCCTTTATTGCACAGAAAGCTGAGGCAGCTAGTTTCAGTTTCATTTTACACAGTTCAGAGGAGAGTGAGCACAGAGAGTATAGGTAGCCAATCACAGAACAGGCGACATGTCCTGACTGGGCTGAACTAAATATCATTCAGCCAATCACAGCAAATGGGGTGTGACCTGACCCCAGGCTGCTGAAAAGCTCTAGCGAATATCTGCTACACTAAATTATTTAGGTAAGCATAATCCTAAATTATCGGAGAGTAATTGGTATAAAAAATCAAAAAAATTATTGATAGCTTATTAAAAATCATTACAGGAAGGGAAGATCTCTCCTTAAAGGAGCACCGAATGAACGGCTTGTAGAGTTTGTTTTGCTTTTCGCTCTACTTAGGATCTGCATATCAAAAGGCATTATGGGAAAGGGGCTGAGACGCTCACAGCGCCTCTGTTGGAAGTACAATCCTCCCAATTTGCTTTGGACCCAACGAGTTTGAGAAAGCAAAAAAGGCTTTTAGATCGCCAGTATTCCTCATCTGAAGCACACGTTGTTTCGGGATTTTTGGTCCCTCATTCTGTGAAGTAGCAGGCGATACTGGTGGATGTGTGGGAGGACAAGTATGTAAGGAATGGAAGATCTCTACTTAAGGAGAGACCGACATGAAGGGCTTGTAGAGTCTTGTTTTCCTTTTGCCACTTACTTAGCACTCTGCATAATACAAGGATTATGGGAAAGGGTGTGATGTCACTACTGCGCCCCCTGTTGGATGCAGATGACGAGATACTGGCATGGCTAAAATCCTTTTTTGCTTTCTTAAGATCGGTGGGTCAAAAATGCAAATGTGGATTTGTTACATTCCAAAAGAGCGGCGCTGTGGAAGTTCTCAGCCCTCTTCATACTGTCTTGTGTTATAAAAATCATTTACAAAATCGAACTTTGTTTATAAAAAAGTCCCTATTAAAGCAGGTAAAACATACCTAATAGAATTAGAACATGATGTAATTTTTTCATAGGGATAAATTTAGTAATACAAGGTGCAACTATCCAAGTGAACCTTACCAGCAGACAGACCTACTGGTAAGGTTCACTTGGCTGGTTATACCTTGTATTACTAATTTTGTCCTTTGTATTTCTTACATGGTAGAATGCATGGCTATATATTTTTTGTAGCAAGCACATGTAGGCGAACATTAATCATACGTATGTGTCGGAGGAGACTGGATGGATATATCTTTTGTCATAGTGTCCCTATGAAAAAGTTACATCTTGTTCTAATTCTATTAGGTCTGTTTTACCTGCTTTAATATGGACTTTTTATGAACACGTTCGATTTTGTAATGATTTTTAATCAGCTATCAATAAAAATTGTTATTTTTTATACCAATTACTCTCCGATTATTTACGATTATGCTTATGTGATAGGAGAGGGGTGTGTGTCATGTGAGGGAGCCACTATTTAGGTAGGCTCAGCCAGGTGAGCATTTTTTGGACTTATTCAAGGTGAATGGTAAGATTATTTAGTAATACAAACCAATTGCAAAAGTGCTTATTTTTACTGTCCCCATTACTACAGATATGATCTTTGTAGCGAGAAAACCCCTTTAAATTGCATTGCCCTGGTCACATCTACCATGTTCAAGTGAATAGTAAATAAAAATTTAAAATCTGCAAAAAAAAAATGACAATTTTAAATTTTACCTTTAAAAAATTGTTTCATTTATGTGAAATACCTGGGGCAACATGCATGAAGTCTGGTGTCTTTTCAGCCTGAAAACTAGCACAGCCCCGTTTGCTCTATTTTTAAACAGGCACACTCCAATATCTGGCGCATTACAGAGCGCACATAGCACTTTTTAATGCACCTGAGATTGGGGGACATGCTGGAGGCGTGTCGCACTTTTATAGATTTAGTATGTCAAATCCAGGTGCATTACTAATGAAACAGGTAGACCATTTTAAAAGTGGTTTACTAAGCAGAAGTGTCCAATTGGTAGTAGAAAGCACTAAAATCTATGCCCAAGGTACAGAGATTAAGGGTGCGTGGGGGCATTTTTTACGTACACTAAAGCGCAAAAAAATAATCGGCGCTGCGGCTCCAAAACATCAACATGTGCCCTATAGTGTTAATAAACTTACTAAATGCTATTTTGAATACTTTTAGGGGGGTCATTTATTGGGTATCTAACATACAGGACCCTCAAAGCCATGTCACTCCCTAAAAAATCAATGTTGCAAATTTTCTTAAAAATGTGAAAAAATACTACAAAATTTCTTTGTCCCCTAATGTTGTAATAAAAATAAAAAGACAATCAAAAATATCAGCCTACAGTAAACATATGGTAGAGGCTAGTTATAAACTATTTTGTGTAGAATAACTATCTGTCTTACACGCGGAAATGTTTGAAATTTTACAACATTTTAATATATTTCAGACGTAAACAAGAATTGTAGGTAAAAGAATCAAAAAGTTATTTTTACAAAAAGTGACACATCAGATTTAAAAAATGTAGCTCTGTCTGGGAGGTCAAAACTGGTGGTGGCAATAAGGGATTAAAGGCAGTCCTGGGGGCCTTAATTTGGCTCCCATCAGTACAATATGAGCCTCATTTTGTAGTAAAGAGGATAAGCAGGAGGTAGATGAGCTTGACATGCATGATTGTTCATTTTCAGGAACAACATGTTACTCACTGATTATTCCTTTTGAATATAGGCTATGATATAACTGTCTGATTAGGTCCATTTACTCACATCAGTCATTTTGCAGAGTCTTTCTATAATATTATGTTTTTCTTTAAGTGCATATTGTCCTATTGCACATGCTTCTTTTCAGATGGAAAGTGGGTGGATAAATCAGTGGTCTTTTGTTTTTTATTCTTTTCCAGTCATACATTAAAAAAATAACAGAATAATTATATACAATAGTCATTACTGATGATCCAATCATAACTGGCCAGATGCTTGACTGCTACTGACATTCCAGTGTTTCCCATTCATATGAAAGTTAAGAAAGTCTTAAATTGCCCAGAGATGTTTTACATTTTAAATGATTATCAGTGATTCTGATAGGAATAACATTCAATCATATGCCTATAACAAGCTTCATTCTTTATTCAAGCTTTTAAAGTGACCTCTTGCTACTAAACAAAATGTTACAAAAACGAGTTTCATAGAACATTGATCAAACTGTGAAAGTCAACTTTACTGTTGGAAGGGACTAGAGATGAGTGAATCGATTCTAACAGAGTAGAATTAGTTTAGAATTTCAGGAAAAATTTGGTTCTGAACGAAGCCGAAGTTCATGGCGAATCATGGTAATGAAGCTAAAAAAACTATGGGAGGAAGAAAGGAACGTCCTCAATGACATGTGCAGACATGTCATATCTCTGTTGGTCCCATAGACATTGAATGGACCAGCAATCTACATGTTCAGCCACTGATCCATTCAAAGCCTTCCTCACTGTGTAAGAGCAGACTTAGGGCCCCTGTATTGGAGGGCAGCCAGTGTCCAAACTGTGGATAGGTGGTAAATATCAATAGAGGCACTACCCCACTAAGTCAGTTGCATGCTTAAAGAGGTTGTGACCAAGCCTGTGACAGTTACTATTGTAACCCTTGGCCGTACTGTTGGATTTACAAGTTTCAATAAAGCTGCAAGTTTTTACCTACTCGTATTCCAGTGCATGGATATCGCGTACCCTTGCCGGGAGCAGCACTCAGCACACCTGTTATTATAATTGATCTGCTAACACCTGTCTCACATGTATATTATTTGATGGACTTTTGTGATGAGTATGTAGATTGTTCCAAAACAATATTGGAGAAAGCAGGACTTGTTGCGGGGTGACACTTCCCAGATTTTAGTCTTTGCTCTGCCACATGGGTTTATAGGTTGCAGACCTATCACAAATGCATGTGGTTGCCAGGCATGTTGGTGGTTCTGTTCCAACATTACTTTAGCATTGTTATAGCAGTTCATACACATTTTCCAATTAAGAATACCACTTTAAAATCAACAGTGCCTCCTCCATTTTATTTGACTCTCCTGTCGGTGTCACACAGTGGCCTTAGCCATCGTGCAACTACTGGCATCTTTGGAGGCAACATAATACTCCATGTTACAACCATAGTTTAATTCAGATTTTAAAGAAGGGCATACATAACCCCTATTGAAGTGCCAGTACATTTTCTGTGCCCCTCTGTATATTAAGAAGTGCTATATTAAAAACAGGACAGTGAGTACTAGGCATCTGGGGAAAGTTAACAGGATATAAGCCTCTTTAATAAATCCACCTCTAGTGCCAGGATGATGACCCTGCACCTTAAAATAATCACCTTTTCATGTGGCCTCAGTTATGAGACTTAGAATAACTAGTGGCCTGCTGTACTCGATTTATAAGGATCACCTAGCAGAATAGTACCAAGCAGTGCCCAGGTTTTGGCTCAGATCAGCTGCAACCTGCATTATCATTTGTCATCATGGATAATTCTGTGACACCTGGGAGAGTAAAGATCTATTGAACATCAGCACATACAGCTGTCATATTATATGTATACTTAGTTACTTTATTTCCCAACAGTAAATAAATTACTAGAAATGTAAAATTAGAAGCAGATGCAGAGACTTAACGACTTCTATCCCCCGGTATCATTGAGTTTATTACAATAAACACTTGTCTGCTGAGATCTGTGCAGAAACCTAGGATAATTAATCTGCATTTTTTCTAAAATTTGTCTTAAACTGTAAAACTCGATTGTTTAATCTTTTGGTTGCTGAACTACATACTCAAACAAGCCCTGTTGTATGGTTCCACATACCCAAATAATGCCCTGCTGTATCATCTCATACACCAGATCAAGCCCTGCTGTAACGTACCACATCCCAAACAATGCCCTTCTGTATGATTTCAGATACCCAAGCAATCCCAGGTGCATCTTATAACACACCCAGGCCCTGCTGTATTGTGATGTTAACGTTTCGTTTGTTATTAGGTGCATGTAAAAGCTGCTAATGCATACCTCCAAAGTGTCCCTTTATGGAAGGACAATCCCTAATTTTAAACCAAGTTTCCCTATCCTCTTTGCTCCTTAAAGGGGTTTTCTCACCAGATTAATTAGCTTTAGAGAGGATATATCACCTCCAGAGAAATGTTTGAAGTAATAGAAGGCTAAAATATAAACACTTTCTCAAATATGTTTGATAAGGAAATGAAAGCATTTAATCTGTAATTCAGTTTTAAAAAAAGTGCTGGCCATTTAAGACAGGACTGAAGAAATGCCACGTTAGCTCCTGACAGTTCAATGGATCCCTATGTTGACAGCTCTGTGAAACCTCCTGTTTCTGAGCTGGGAGTGTCCATTGAGAGCCTGTGAGTCTGTTCCATTTGAACCATTAGAGGCTATATGCTGCTATAATCATGCTGGGTGTTATTATACTAGTAGCAATGTAACATGGATACATTCCTGTTTGCTATGGAGGAGGTGACTGAAAGCCATAGGAAAACCCTCTCAGTCATATGCTTTCTGTGTGCTTTGCCTGCAAAGTATGTACAGTGAGAGTTTCAGATTAACCCTGTACAAGTAGCTCAGCCCTCAGCTCCCCTTACACAGTTGGTAGCTCCCCTTACACAGTTTGTATCTCCCACAGAATGAATCTTACCAGATTGTGATCTGTGCCTGACAAATGAAAGTAGAACCTGTTTCCCTGTAATACTGATGGAAATCCTCTGATCTGTTAATGACATTTATATGAGAACAGTATTATAATTTCATCTACTATACATTTTTGTATATTTTTGTGATTGTGATAGGTACTCTTTAAGCATGTAGGCAGAGGTAAATAAAGACTATTACAAAATACATTGCTGTTCTGATTTTGCTTCCTAGTTCTTATCTCCTGCCTTTTTACATAATCATCTCTAGTTATGATCACCTTTTTCTGCTCTAACAGGCTCTACCAACAGTGGTCATGATGTTGGGATGATGATATCACTCATTGCTATGTCTTGCTTGTTTCTGTTTCTTACTGACAAACTTTAACCTTTTAGAGCTCTATAGCCTTGTTTCCTGCTGTTTAAACCCTTCCATTGCTAATGTCCCTCTAACATGCTTAGCTAGGAATAGGAGAGCTGATATTCTGATCGCTGCAGTAGAACCACCCACAGCCTGAACAGGATTGGGAGTCCAAAGCTGACTGTAAAGAGTAGTTCCTGTGAAACAACAAAGTAAGTGCCTTTCCTTTGGATATGGAAAACAGATATTATTTTATTATTAAACATATTTTAAAAAGTGTCTGTCTGGTTCCTGATTTTATATTTGTTGTGTGGTGCAAACACATTAAGTGGTCTATTATGAGTATATGAATAAATAGTATGTTATGTGTCTAGGTAGGATATCAATTTATAGTCAATGGTGAATATCAGTGTTCTGCGTCTTTTCCACTGGTTTCACCCATCTGCCAATTTGGGTTATCATCATCTATCAGATGTCAGAGATGCAATCCATCATGTCACCCTGACAGAGGCTACACTGTGCTCATGGGACAGCTTTAACCATTTTATTTTCCTGGCCACATGGGAGTTGAACTAAAGAGAGTGAGGAAAGCCTATTCTAAAGGAAGAATGTCTCAGCTGGGCTAACCAGGACTTTGGATTCTCGGGATTCTCGTGAGGAAAAAATTTAGTCCCACTGAACCTCACACCCTTTGGGACCCAGTTAGCCTATGGCCTGGCTCAAAACCCCTAAAATCTTAGGATTGTCCAGTGCACATGGGACCGAAGGCGAGCTCCATGTTTGACTTCTAGAAATCGCTCATAAGGGACTTTAATGATAGGAAATCACTGTTCCTGTTACTAGTCTACTGAATTGCTTGGACAGGCTGTGAAGGAAAATGTAATGTAACTTTGAATGTAATACACTCCTGTGTGCTTGTAAGCTCTGCCATGGAGAGTAAAGGAGGCCTCTGCTGAAGTTATATTTTACTCACCAAAAAAGGAAAAAAAATCTCTGTTTAAAATTTAACTTTTCATTTAGATCATTAAAACTAGCTAGAAGACAAAGACTAATACACACAAAACCTATAAAGGGGGCTATTGGGAATTAAGAAAATGACCAAAGGTATCCCTATCGGCCCTATATATTCCCTAACCTATGTCAGGATAAACGCCCCAAAAAGGGCGGTCCTGTCAGGAACCTTGCCCTAAAAAACTGTTGACCCTTACTCTATATGCTCATCTACTTTATATAACAAAATGTCCCAACATGTTTCGATGTCCCTAGTTTACATCACCTCAGGGGACAGTAAGGGAAAATATTGAACACCAAGTGACAGACAAAATGAGTATTTTTTAGTCAACAATAGACATTACATACACCTATATGGCGAAAAATTACAATTTGGTAATCATGTAAGTCCAGCTATTTATCCACGCATTGGCCCATAATACTAATCATCCCAAAGTTTGCAAAGAAGGGAGAGAAGGAAAAGAGAGGCAGGAAGAAAACCATTTACAGGATATGCAGTCATTAGAGACGTATTATATACCATATACCGGTTCACACGCGCCATGGAGCGGACTAACAACTAGGAGGACGCGAATCTAGACGTTGGCCCACAACGACTGAGACCATTGGATATGCTTTCTGAAGCCATCTGAACAGGTCATGGGGTTCTTTTAGGTATGATGGGGGCATTTGAATATATGGTTAAACTACATGTCCTGTTGCAGTAGCCCCATGATACTTGGAGTTTTAGATGGATGTGGATATTATAATTTATGACATATTGGGGAGGATACAATGCCCTAATAGTACCAGTCATAACTTGAATGAATACCATGTGAGTTTGTATACATGTTCTATGAATGGGTATTCACCCTACACTGTAGGAACATAGGAGAGTGACCATACTCTAGTATACAGTCTTCTAAGGGTAGCATTGCTTCCCCAGCCTCTGAACCATCAACTGACCCATTTGGTTATAAAAAGGACCATATAATATATGGTATATAATACGTCTATCATAACTGCATATCCTGTAAATGGTTTTCTTCCTCCCTCTCTTTTCATTCTCTCCCTTCTTTGCAAATTTTGGGATGATTAGGATCATGGGCCAATGCGTGGATAAATAGCTGGACTTACATGATTACCAAATTGTAATTTTTCGCCATATAGGTGCATGTAATGTCTATTGTTGTCTAAAAAATACTAATTTTGTCTGTCACTTGGTGTTCAATATTTTCCCTTACTGTCCCCTGAGGTGATGTAAGCTAGGGACATCGAAACATGTTGGGACATTTTGTTATATAGAGTATATGAGCATATAGAGTAAGGGTCAACATTTTTTTAGGGCAAGGTTCCTGACAGGACCGCCCTTTTTGGGGCGTTAATCCTGACATAGGTTAGGGAATAGATAGGGCCGATAGGGATACCTCAGGTCATTTTCTTAATTCCCAATAGCCCCCTTTATAGGTTTTGTGTGTATTAGTCTTTGTCTTCTAGCTAGTTTTAATGATCTAAATTAAAAGTTAAATTTTAAACAGAGATTTTTTTTTTCCTTTTTTGGTGAGTACTTCTCAACTAATTCTCTGGGTATATCTCAAACATTTTTTTGACCAGTGGAGTGGTCTTTGGTTACTGGACTTTCGAAGTTATATTTTAGCCCTTTCGTCTCCTGCCTGTCATTTCTGCACTAAACACCAAGGGCACCTCACACACCATCCACCGCAGGCAGTTGAGGGAGAGACCACCATCAAACTGTTCCCCCGGGGGAACTACAGCAACAATCATCCTCAGTACAGACCCCCTCTTCACTGGTGCTGGCGCTAGAGGAGCATGAGAGGTGTGGTTGCCAGTTTTAAAGCCACCATGACGAGAGCAATGAGTTTCCTGGCTACTACTGCTCCCACCCTCTCATCTAGCATCCTCTGGCCTGGTGCATCACAAAGAAAATGCCATCCTAAAGTCTTTATTCGTGTATCTATGGACTGTGAGTTCTAATCAGGACTTTGTTTGTGTCAACTCTGTGGATTACAACATGCCAAGGCTTTGCCAGCCGCTAAACTACAAAGAAACTGCAACATCAGTGCAACCGCCATCTTGCCACCATAAGTTGTATGCCGCGAGTGTTCCAGCTGGAACCACTCCCTCTTTTTTCCGTATAGTCAGATAGGGGTTATGTGAGCTTGTGTTTGATGAGAAGAAATATGCAAAAAGTTGTTTCACTATGTGCTCGGCTGAGTCATATATTTGCTGATAATGTTTTATAATGTTTAAAAAATTATAAGAGGTATTTCAATGAAGTTGCTAGCAAGTTTTGATTTTATTTGAGATGACAACAGTTGAAAAATGTTTGATAGTGTATAAGCGCTACTTCAAAGAAGATTGAAATGCTGACTATGGGAGACATGTATGATTTTTGTGCCCATGGGCCATTTTTTTTGCACATAAAACTAGTGTGGGTCCCGGTGTACTGTGGGTCATAAATCAGGTGCATTCAAGCACAAAAGCGACACTTCAGCTAAACCAGTTCCAAAGTTCCAGGAGTAATGCGCTTGGATTTGCCGTACTGAAGCTATAAATGTGTAGCTTCGTACAGTTGTAGTGCGACATGCCTCCAGTACGCCCCCGAATTTCAAGCGCATTACAAAGTGCCACGGGCAGCCCCATTCAAACATGTCCCTCTAAGTGTTTTAGTATAAGATAAGTGATGCTAGAAGAGAATTTCAAATGCTAAACAGGTGTTTCTTATGCTTTATTATTGAGTTCAAAATTGCTCAGGTGTTTGCCCTGCTTTGGCATTACTTTTCTCATCATAATCAGGGCATGATGAGGGTTGTACTGTGCCCACTTTGGCGTGAGGGTTGGAGAAGCATAGAGAATGTTCTGGTATGTACTCATGCGCTCTGTTTAGCGATGCGCCCCCTAGTGCTACCTCAGGTTTTGTAGAAGACATTTTTTAATGTATAGTATGGGCCTGTCTGGTTAGTTAGTGTGTTACCCATCATTGTTATGGATGGTGAGAGTATAGTTGTGTTGTTGATAAGTTTATAGTGAGCAGCTTATAAAAATGTGTTATTATAGTAAAGTTTTATTATAGGAAAAAGTAGGTTTTATATAGAGAAGCTTATTATCTGAGTAGTGTGCATCTGCCCAAATGCGAGGTGTGATATTCTCAATTGTTGTAGTCAATGGCAGTTGGTCTGTAGTGTTGAGGGATGAGTGCAGCTAAGCAAAACTAATAGAAGGATTTCTAATAATATTTATAGGAAAGTTTTTTAGAGAAATAGGATTTTGAGTAAAATACATGTTCGTATTAATATAGTATAAGGAATACTGTTTGCAAATATTTGAGGTATATCGAAAGGAAAAGTATACAATAGGGAGAAGATGCTCAAGATGTAACATTACACATATACAGTTGAAACCATAAGTTTAGATACACTATATAAAAAGATACATCTACATGTTTTTCTCACAATAAACCTTACCTGTTTTAGGTCAATTAGGATTACCAAAATTTTTTACATTGGCCAAATGCCAGCATAATGAGAGAGAGAATTTTTTAAGGCATTATTCAAGACAAAAGTTTTACATACATTTTATTAGTATTTGGTAGCAGTGCCCCTTAAAAAGTATGATTGGGTCAATGTTTTGGTATCCCTTTACAAGCTTCCACAATGTTGATAGGAATTTGACCCCTTCCCTTTCCAAAAAACTGGGTAACTGAG